>JAXQJV010001101.1:0-10174 GCA_037042255.1 Penicillium sp. PG106-07D
GATTGGCAAGTCGGCCGAGGAGTCGGCCGCGGGCATTATCAACGCCCTGAACGACGGCAAGGGCTCTGGGCCGGACGCCCTGCGGCCTAAGCTGTGCCTGGAGTGCACTGGTGTCGAGAGCAGCGTCAACTCGGCTATCTGGAGTATGAAGTTTGGCGGCAAGGTGTTTGTGATTGGCGTGGGCAAGAACGAGATGACTATCCCCTTCATGCGTCTGAGTACCCAGGAGATCGACTTGCAGTACCAGTACCGCTACTGCAACACCTGGCCTCGCGCTATCCGCCTGGTGCAGAATGGTGTAATTGACCTGCGCAGGCTGGTGACCCACCGCTTCACGTTGGAGGATGCCCTCAAGGCCTTTGAGACCGCGGCGAACCCCAAGACTGGCGCCATCAAGGTGCAGATTATGAGCTCGGAGGAGGACGTCAAGGCTGCCTCTGCTGGTCAGAAGATCTAAGCTGGCGGTTAGGAGTATGCTGTTTTGTTTGACCCGATCTACATCAGAACGGAGGTTCCAGTTGATGAACTTCTTCCTAATCACGACACGAATGATGTCTAGATATGCCCATTGGGTACAATAGAGAGACCCTGAAATGAATTTCCTTTTTTTTTGTGCGAATGCTTGGAGGGCTGGTATTTATCGAATGAAATTAGGTCTAGTACCTAGGGAAAAGTGATTCGTGTTCTTTAAATGAGCCCCTCGGTTTGTAAGCCGGAAAATGTGAGAGTTTCGGGACTGGCGTACCGATGCCGACGACAGCGCGCCACCCGAAGTAATACCAAAGTTTATCTTAAAGTAGGTAGGCTTTGAATGAGTAATCTCAGAAAAACATTAGTAATCTCTTGCTCTCAATGCCTTAAGAATTGACTCAAGACCTCCTGCTAAATTCGTTGTCAATACTCAATCGAAACATTCGCCACAAGCCAAGAAAGTCCGAGCAGAGCCCTGAACAGCTAGACGTTGTCGGTGCAACTGACCTTATTCCGTTCAAAATACGAATGAATCATATCGAGGCGTTGAGAAAGAAGCTAAGCAAGTAAAGTATACCTCAATCTCGAACAATCAAAGAAAGGCCTTGAGATCTCTCTATTGACGGACTTGTTCTTCAAGACTTGGCGTCCCTCTCTTAACAGGCCCAGTGTCCTCATCCTTTCTCCGCCCTCTCGACAACTGCCGACGGGTAGAGACGTGTTGAAGATCTCTTCGGCTTTGATTCAACGCCTCATTTCGGCTCTTCTTCGGGCTAAGAGCTTCTACTCTCCATAGAAAGCACAGAAATGCAACCTCGATGGACCCTGCCGATCAGCCAAGACGGGCTCTCCGATAATTGCCCGCGCCTCGGCACGGTCTATAGATGAAGTAGTACAATCATGGAGCTCAGATCGCGTCAAAACATGGCAATAGCTGCACAAGTCGGGGTGCGGGCTTGACTTGGCAAGCCTTGGTATGACAATACCTCACATCTTTGTTCTCCTCACTTCATCTTTCGCGTATTCATCGGACATTATCTTCCCCACACCACACGTACACCCTGGGCCTGCAGGTGTCCAGCTCCCCCTCACTTGGTTTCTTGGACGTCACCTCATTGCCATCTCGACCAGCCTATCCCGACCTTTGACTCGCCACTGGTCGACTTTAAAATCCCTCTGAGTCCCCCATGTTGTGCATTCAACTGATTCCCCAGGTGAATTCTCAACATGCGGGGATCACTGCTCCTCTTGGCACCCCTCGTGGGTGCTGCAGTCTTGGAGACTCGATCTGGCAGCCCTGACGATTGTCCCGGCTACAAGGTTACCAATATCAAGGAGCAGGGTCATTCTTTTGAAGCTGACCTCATTCTCGCGGGTGATCATTGCGACTGCTATGGCACCGATTTGGAGAACCTGAAGCTGTTCGTCGAGTACCAGACTGGTTCGTATCCCCATGTTCTGGACCTGACATCAACAAAGAAGCTTATCCTGACACTGCAAAGATAATCGTCTTCACGTTCTAATCTCGGATGTCGATGAGGATGTTTACCAGGTCCCGACTTCCGTCTTGGCTCGCCCTGACGCCAATGGTGACCACCACAACAGCAAGTCTAACATCCGCTTTGACTACGAGGCTGAGCCCTTCTCATTCCGAGTCCTGCGCGATGACAGGGTGCTCTTCGATACTTCGCAAACCAACCTGATCTTTGAGAACCAGTACCTTCGACTGCGGACCTGGTTGCCCGATAACCCATACCTGTACGGCCTGGGCGAGCACACTGACTCTCTACGTCTGCCAAACAAGAATTACACGCGCACCCTCTGGAGCCGCGATGCGTACGGTATCCCAGAGAACACGAATTTATATGGTAACCACCCCGTCTACGTGGACCATCGGGGTGACGATGGTACGCACGGCGTGTTCTTCTTGAACTCCAACGGCATGGACATCAAGATCGACCAGACACATGATGGACGTCAATACTTGGAATACAACACCATTGGTGGTGTTCTGGACTTTTATTTCCTCGCTGGTCCGACGCCCAAGGATGTGGCCAAACAGTACTCGGAAGTTGTGGGTCTGCCTGCAATGCAGGCCTACTGGACCTTTGGTGTATGTTCGGCCTAATATCATTTGGTGTTTATTGCTGGGCTGACTTTTACCTTTTAGTTCCACAATTGCCGATATGGATACCGCGATGTCTATGACGTTGCCGAGGCTGTTTACAACTACAGCCATGCACACATTCCGTTGGAGACCATGTGGACAGACATTGACTATATGGATCGCCGTCGGGTGTTCACTCTGGATCCGGAGCGTTTCCCCCTTGAGAAAGTGCGTGAGCTCGTGGATTACCTGCACGAGCATGACCAACACTACATTGTGATGGTGGATCCTGCGGTTAGTGACAGTGGTAAGTACATTGAGCCTGCTTTTCTAGTAGCCATATCTGGATATGCTGACCCAATCTGTACAGATAATGGTGCTGCTAACCGTGGTAAAGAGCAAGGTATTTTCCTGTCGCGTGGCGACGAACTCTATCAAGGTAATCTCAGGAACGTATATTTCTATGGACACTTCATCTGACCCTACATCCAGGTGCTGTCTGGCCTGGTGTGACCGTTTACCCTGACTGGTTTAACCCCGGCACCCAGGATTGGTGGAATGGCGAGTTTGCTCGGTTCTTCGACCCTTCTACTGGTGTCGACATTGACGGCCTGTGGATCGACATGAATGAGGCAGCCAACTTCTGCCCTTGGCCTTGCAAGGATCCCGCTGCTTACGCAGAGGAGAACAACTTGCCCCCAGAGCCTCCGGCTGTTCGCGAGTCATCGCCACGGCCTCTTCCTGGTTTCCCGTCTGACTTCCAGCCCAAGCAGCCCTCAACTGTCAAGCAGTCTGTCTCAGGAAAGACTCGTCGTGCCACGGGTACCAAGGCAGGCTTGCCTGATCGGAACCTTCTCTCGCCGCCGTATCAGATTGCCAATGCGGCTGGGTCGTTGAGCAACAAGACCATTGATACGGATCTTGTGCACCAAGGAGGTGATTCGTTTGTGGAGTATGATACTCACAATCTCTACGGTACCAGTAAGTAATTATAACTGCGGAGAGAGCTTGACTCTCGACATAGCTCTTTGGTACCATACTAACTCCTCCTCAGTGATGAGCTCTGCATCTCGTGGGGCTATGGCTCTGCGTCGTCCTAACGTGCGTCCTCTGGTGATTACCCGCAGCACTTTTGCTGGCGCAGGTGCTCATGTCGGTCACTGGTAAGTCCAACTATTGATAGTTTTTTTTCCAACCAACACCAATCTGATTCTAACCATCATCTCCAGGCTCGGAGATAACCTCAGCCAGTGGGACAAGTACCGCACATCCATCTCACAGATGCTTGCCTTTGCCTCCATCTTCCAAATCCCCATGGTTGGATCCGACGTCTGCGGATTCGGCGGCAACACGACCGAAGAGCTATGCGCTCGCTGGGCCACCCTAGGCGCCTTTAATCCCTTCTACCGCAACCACAACGAGCTCGGCTCGATCCCCCAGGAATTCTACCGCTGGCCCACTGTCGCCGACGCCGCCCGCAAGACCATCGACATCCGCTACCGTCTCCTGGACTACCTGTACACCGCATTTTACCGCCAAACCCAGACAGGCGAGCCCTTCCTGCAGCCACTCTTCTACGTCTACCCCTCCGACGCAAACACCTTCGACAACCAGGCCCAGTTCTTCTACGGCGACTCCCTGCTCATCTCCCCCGTCCAAGATATCGGCCAGACCACCGTAGACGCCTACTTCCCCAAGGACACCTTCTACGACTGGCACACCGGCGCTGTGGTCCGCGGGCACGGCGCCACCATCCGCCTGGATAACATCGGCTTAACCGAGATCCCGATCCACATCCGCGGCGGCAGCGTGATCCCCCTGCGTGCTAAGAGCGCCATGACCACGGCCGAGCTGCGCCGTCGCGACTTCGAGATCCTGGTTGCCCCCGACAAGAAAGGGTATGCCTCGGGCTCGTTGTATCTGGATGATGGCGAGTCATTGAACACGGCTAGCAGTCAGATTGAGTTTGAGTACAGCAAGGGCCGGCTTAATATCCGGGGTCAGTTTGGGTATCAGGCTAACGTGGTGATTGAGGCTGTCACCGTGCTGGGGCAGAGTCAGCCGCGGAAGATGAAGCGTGGGTTGGGGTTTGATGCGGCGAGGCAGAGTATCACGAAGACGGTAAATGTGGATTTGAGCGGGCCGACTGAGATTGATATAGGGGATTACCTGAATTGAGCCCCCTTCAGCCTGAAATCCCTTAGGATCCTCTTCCTACTACGGAGTACTCAGGGTTCCTACTACTCTTCCTACTACTCTTCCGAATATTCCCTCGTATAGGTAGTCTAGTACTTTAGCGGGTTCTTTATGTATAAAGGTTATCTATCCTTGAATGATATAGATAAACCTAAATAAGTGGACGAGTAGACCCGGTGAAGTGTGACTAGGACTGAGAGGAATCAAGTTTACTATCTTATATTATCGAGTATTTCTATCTTGACGCCTGATTTCCTGAAATACAGGCAATGAAGGTATCTTTCGGCATTCCTAGTGGAGGCAGATGGGGTGGTCAATTCAGTAATCCCCTTGACATATAAGGCACCGAAGACGAAGAATATCTGGAGGGCTGTGATACTTTTGGATTGTGTGACTGTTTAGTTTTTTTCGATTCTTCTCCTCGGAAATTATTTGATTAGCGTATGTTGGAGTCGGGAGGAAGGGTCAGTCGAGTCTCTTGATCTCCCATTGTGTCGTGATCAAGTCATGGCCACGGCCATCTAAGACGTTGTCTTAGGGCTGCGGTCGGCGTGATCTCGCTAGGGTGGAAAGAGGAGACCGACCCGCCAGTCCTGTCTCTGGCGTCTAAAATTGGGAACCGGAGGAAAGAGCAAGAAAGGATTACCTAACAGTCAATGAAAGCATGATCAACCTTATTACTAGTCGATTTTGCAAATCCCTCCCTAGATTAGACCCATGACTCTCTCTCAGGACAAGTTCAGGACTTGTTACCTAGAACCCGATTGCTCAGGTTCCTGGAGAAGGGCCTATTGCACCGACGATATGATACTTCATCTTGCATTAAAGGGAGACAGGGCACAGAATAGTCGGGAGTTAGCGCCGGGGGCTTTCCCCAGATAAACTCTGAACGGTCAGAATAAAATCACAGGGGAGCTTGCATCAATTCCAAACCGCCAAGGGGTAGTAGGTAAATGTCAGAGGCAGGTATATATTACCTACCCATACGCACATTGCCGACTTTCCAACCTTCCATACGGAGTACGGAGCAAAGGATTATTAAACGTTCACAACTTTACGGGGAACCGTGGACTGTACTCTTCCATCCAGTCATACACCTCCAGAACCGCGAGCCAAGCATTTGTTCCTGCGTTGGGCCTAACTTTAGGAATTGACCTGTAGCATGAGTGGTTATTGGACCGTTTGTTTCTAGCTGACAGACTGACAGAAAAAAAAATGGATCTATTAATATGCGAGATATGCCGAGTTTCCGTCAATACCGTGCTGCATTGAGTCATTGACTTGGGGCTGTCATATTGCACGGAGTACCTCATAGCATGGATATGTGCTAGTCTCTAAAATTTTCAACAGTGCAGGTGATTCAGAATACCCTCCCACCGCCAAATCAATCCCGTGGTTCGGTAAGGGGGGGCGCAGCAGCAGCGCAGGGCAGAAGGCAAAGTCCGAGGGGGTGTGCTGGTGCAGCGAACGGTCGCATCTGGAGGGGGCGCTAAGGAGACTAGCACGGACTTTTGATTACGAGTGTTTGAGGTTTTCTTTTTCTGGCCGGCGCTAGAGGGATTCTGATAGAATGGTACTAAGTAGAAAGATAAATCTGGAGTGCTATGGTTGTTTGAATTATTCATGGTATCATGATGGGGTGCTGGATGCGGTCTGGATATCGGTACGTAATGTAGTGGCCTAGATATTGCATGCTTTGTGGATCGTATGAGAATATGGATGGCAGTCCATATTCTTGTGGTGTGGGAAAGAGGGGCACGGGCCGCTGGTTCACCGTCTCACAGTACCTACTAATGATGATGGTTACGTGGTCCAGTGATGGGACTAAAGGCAAGTAGAACCGAAGCGAGCACGATGGGCCATGGAGGTTGGAGGATGGATAGTATGGATCATTGAATCATGGCGATGTCATGACGGACCTGGACGAGTTTTACATTGATATTCTAGGAAACGATAAACAACGGGAAGGACGATCAATCTCCTCTCTGTACTGGAGGCTACCGAGGCCGTTAAGTAGACAGAATAATGATGAACCACGGCATGATATAATCCAGTGTTTGAGCCTCAAGGAAAAGCCCGAGGACGCAAGTGTACGGTAATTTTGATTGTATTTTTTTTTTGGGATTCTACGGTCGCCCCAGTTTTCCATTCTGGGGATATCGTGTCTTACCCAGATCGGGTGAGGGGATTCGTATTGGGCTCGCTTACTTCTGCCGGAAGCTTCGCTTAGTACATCCTTAGACTGCGACAGCCCGCTAGTATGCCCTTCACAAGAGGCGGGTGGCCTGGTCTGAGTCCTGACCCGTGTCTTGTCTCTAGTATAATTAGTATGATTCAGATACGACTGACTAGTTAGTAACTACACCTATAACTTACTCTACTGTATATGACTGTCTGCCGCGGTGTTGTGCTGTCAGTCATCTGTCATGCAGTAGTGGCCACAGGGCGACGGGAAAAACAAAGTTGGGGCTGGGGCCATCCTGTCCGGGGAGGGGGGTCAATAATTACAATAATTATATATTTGACTTTTGACTTTGACTTTTCGGAGCAGATGCTGTAACATGATCATCCGGGATGATCGGCCGATCGAGGAGAGAGACGAAGCTCCTGGGCAAGAGGGAGCGAGCTGAGGATGAAACAGTGTCGGGCGGCGAGGGTGAAATGTATCCATTATCCAGCCTCCTGCTGAAGATGAGTCTATTCCCGGACTCATTCTGTCCTGTCGGGAGAAGACCTGATAGTATTCATAGAAGGGGGGTGTCTCACCCTGTCCGCCCCCTCCGCCAGTGAGGGTTTCCCCAGCAGCTCATGCGGAGGCTCCACTGCGATCCCTGGTGGAGGCTTTGCGACACGAACGTCCAATGATGCTTGTCGGTGCTTGTCTTAGAGGGTGCTAAGGGGATGCTAGCTCATTGAAAGGATGGTCCGGGGGGCCAATACCACGCTCGGCTCCGTGCTGCTGCTCATTGTATGATTGTCAGCCTCCTCTATTTTTTCGATTCTTTTTGGGTTTGGTGCCTGGGCTAGCGACTAGCGTGAGTCAAGGATAGGTTTCGCGACTTACTGGATGCTACCGTACAGAGGCGTAGTCGCCCTGTCTTTCTCAGAGTCCGTATAGCCTGTACCAATCAACCAGGTCGAGAAGGCGAGCCCGGCGTGGCCCTTGCGGAGGAAGCCAGAAAGTACATAAAAAGCGCCCATCGCCCGCGCAACCATGGGGCTCATTCTTGCTCGGCAACCACTCGTTACTTATCTTGCTGATTTATCATTTTACTGATTTACTGCGCTGAAAGATCCACTTGGGACCACTTGAGAACCACTTGGACCACTTCAGCTCCACTCGCTACTGCCTGCACCATTGTCTTGCTGCGTTGATTTATAACTATCGCTCATCCCCCATCACGGTCGTTTCCAGCCTCACCATCCACCCTCCACCTTTTCTCTCTCACCTCTCACATCTGACCTAACGCATAATCACATTTTTCGCTATGCCGTCTCTTTTCAAGTACGCCGCCGTGGCTCTGGCTGCGGCCGCTCCTTTCGCCTCGGCCCAGACTTACACCGACTGCAACCCGCTGCAGAAGACTTGCCCTGCCGATGCTGGTACCACCGAGTCCACGCTGAACTTTGACTTCACTCAGAGCTCGGGCCTGAACAAGTGGAAGACCACTGCTGGCTCCGTCGGCACTGGCCCCAACGGTGCCATCTTCACCATCAACAAGCAGGGTGATGCCCCCACCATCGAGACCGACTTCTACATCTTCTATGGTGAGATCTCGGTGACCATGCAGGCCGCTCCCGGCACTGGTATCGTCAGCTCCATTGTCTTTGAGTCGGATGACCTGGACGAGATTGACTGGGTAAGCATTGATTCTTTTCCTTTCGACTTGTTTGATCTATATCCTATTTGATCTGATCTCTAACAATGGTTATAGGAGGCTCTCGGTGGCAATACTGCCCAGATCGAGACCAACTACTTCGGCAAGGGTGACACCACCACCTATGATCGCGCCACTTGGCCCGGCGTTGCCAACCCTCAGTCTACTTTCCACACCTACACGGTGAACTGGCAGAAGGACAAGACCGTCTGGTCTATCGACGGTACCCCCGTCCGCACTCTGAACTACGCCGATGCCCAAGGAGGTGCTCGTTACCCCCAGACCCCTATGCGTGTGCGCATCGGTAGCTGGGCCGGTGGTGACCCCAACAATGCCAAGGGCACTATCGAGTGGGCTGGCGGCGAGACCGACTACTCCAAGGCTCCCTTCACCATGTACATCAAGTCCGTGTCCATCACCAACGCCAACCCGCCCGACTCGTACACCTACAGCGACAACTCGGGCTCCTCCGACAGCATCAAGCTCAGCGGTGCCGGTGCGCTCAGCCAGAATACTATCTCCTCCAGCTCTTCCAGCTCCACCTCTTCCTCTTCCAGCTCCCAGTCGACTGAGACCTCCACCACTGCCCACACCACTCTGGCCACCACCACCCAGACCTCCACTGCTACTACCACTGCCGGCTCTACCACTGCCTCGTCCACTGGCTCCACCTCTGGCTCCTCCTCCGGCTCCTCCTCCGGGTCTACCTCTGGCTCTACCTCCTCCGCCGGCTCCTCCACCACCGGCTCATCCACCACCGGCTCCTCCACCACCGCCGGTTCTGGTTCTAGTTCCTCCGGCTCGGGCTCGGGCTCTGCCTCCAGCACTGCCCCCAAGGCCAGCGCCACCTTCAACGCTGCTGCCAACGTGGTTGCTAGCTACATCACTCCCATCTCTCTCCTGGGTCTGATCACTGCTTTCATCCAGCTGTAAAAATACCCCGGATGGAAGTTTCGCTCGCCTTGTTTATTTTTTTCACGTTTTACCGACATTACGCACACACCACCTAATAATGTTACTCTCACGGTTCATATGAAGCATACTGGGCTGGAACCGGGGTTTTGGACATGACGGGATGCTTGGATGTTTTTGGTTTCTTTTTTCCCTCCATCTGTTTCTATTCCCCTTTTCTCGTGATGTACTTTCCTCCCCTTTTCCCCTTCCAGTTGGGTTCGTGGATTTGCTTTCTGCACTCGAGGTATGGCTCCTGTTGAGCTGTTTTTGGGGATCCGGAGAGCCTGGATTTGGATCTACTGGTTTACTCTCTTCCTCAAATGTATCTATGGATCAAGCATGGTCGTCACTCATACAAATCTCATTAGATTAATTTATTTCCCATTGACGGGAACTGATCACATTACTCTCTCCCTGGCCTCCAGTATTTCGACGGACATGTAGAGGTACTGTACCTGTGGTCTAGAACTCGAGAGCTGAGCAGCTCGACGCAAGGCTGAATCGACCCACATCAGCGCATTGCTTCTTTTGCAAATGGCAGGCGCCATGACTTTAAGCATTGAGTTAA
>JAXQJV010001102.1:0-10174 GCA_037042255.1 Penicillium sp. PG106-07D
TGCTGAGGGCAACGAGTTTACCGAGGATGACCTTGAGTTCTTGGTGCAGTATCTGGCAGCATCGTATTTGACCCCTGACATCGCCGAGGAGATGTCTGAGGCGTTTGAGAACGAGTCTTCCCTCAGTCTGGAGCGCTTCCTGAACGAGAAGTTTGCTTCTCGGGTGAGCGCATACATTGAGGATCAGGAGCGCCAGACCCTGCCCACGTCCTCCGACGAGATCCAGGCTCAGACCGAGTGGACCGTGGCCCGACCTCCCCACAAGCACCGTTTTCTGTACCAACAGCCTGCCGAGGGCGATACCAGCAACCCAATCAAGGAGCTTCTCAACGTCTTGTTCCCATCTCAAGCTTTCCGCAAGTGGCTTGCTCTGATCACCGGTGTGGATCACCTCAAGAGCCACAACTTCCTTGCCCGCCGTTTCCGCCGTGGTGCGGACTACACTCTGGCGAGTGGCTATGAAGGCGAGGAGCCACGATTGGAGTTCACTCTCTGCCTCACTCCCACAACTGGTTGGGAGAAGGAGCCAGAGGATGAGGACGATGAGGAGGAGGATGGTGAACAGGGAGATTCCGCCAAGGCCAAGAAGGATCCGGCTACCGAGACTGAGCACCCTTCAGTTGGCGGCTATGAAATCTACATGGCCGGTGATGACGATGAAGAGGAGGAGGAGGAGGAACACGCAGACCAAGTGCTGCGCCCGAAGAAGACCAAATCCGACCCTGCAATCTACCGCTCTGCTGGTGCCGACGAGGACGACGGTATTTTGTTTAGCACCCAAGCTGGTTGGAACCGTCTCAGCATTGTGCTGCGTGACAGTGGTACGCTAAAGTTTGTCAAGTACGTCAGTGCCAATGCCAAGGGTGACCGGTGGGATATCACTGGCGAGATTGGTGTGGAGTTTGACGAAGAAGATGATGGTGAGGAGGATGAAGGAGATGAGGAGTAGACTTTGTTTGAAGAGAAACTTGTCATTCAAGCACGAAAAGTGCAAAATTTGTAGATATACCATCGTGACGCCATATATGAATTGCCAATCATTCCTTCTCAACACGAATAATCAAGGAAGAATGACGGGGTCATAGAATATAAAGTCCGAGAGAACTACTCCGGCCAGATCCTCTCCACTCTTTAGAAAGCTCTCCTTAAAGGTCTTAGGAATTGCTCTACAGCAGGCAAACCCTGAAGTGATAAGATAACATCTCTAGTTAACGTTTTGATTCTTTAGTATTCAGTCAGCCTTGTGTGAGCTGCCACCACTCTGCTTTCTATTCAGAAATTAGTAGAATGGGCAATTTCCTTTGCCTGCGCCAGATTCTCTTGCACGGCGTCAAGCTTCGCCTGGAAGCGCTGATAGCAATCAGGCCCAAGAGGAAGTCGCAGCAGACTCTCCTTGCCAGCGCCTATTCCTGTGCCGGTCACAACCTCCAGAACACGCTGTGCAGCCTTGACAGGGTCGCCGGTTTGTTTTCCATCGTGCGATCTAAACACATTGAGGGTAGACTCAAGGGGAGTTCCACTATAATCCTTGCTCAGCCCGGCAGCAGGTTCGACAAATGCTGATAGAAATTTGGTCCGGAACTGGCCAGGCTCGACGATGATGACTCGGATGCCGAAAGGTGCCAGCTCTCGCGAGAGACTCTCAGACATACCTGCGAATTGCATCAGTCTAAAGGTTTCTTTCGACAAAAGTTCTCAAATCCCGGTCTACTAACCCTCAAGAGCAAACTTGGACCCCGCATACATCGCACAAGAAGGTAGCCCGTCCATGCCAGCAATGCTGCTCACGTTCACGATCGTTCCCGATCTCTGCGCTCGCATGTAAGGCAATACAGCTTTCAACACTCGAACGGGACCGTAGACGTTCGTACTGAACTGGTTCTCGATTTCTTCCTCGCTCATATCCTCGATACTGCCCAGCAACGAGTACCCCGCATTGTTGACGACCACGTCAATCGCGCCACCAGACTTTTGAATGGCATCTTTGACTTTCTTGGGTGTTTCTGTGCTCGTCACGTTAAGCTCGACCCATGTGCCGCCCAGCTCTTCGATCTGTGGATTCTCTTTGGCTGCTTTCGCGGGATTGCGAGCTGTTGCGATGACTTTATTTCCAGCGCGAAGGGCAACCTCGGCGATAGCTGTGCCCAGACCTGATGAGGCGCCCGTGACAAGCCATGTTTTGGGGGCCATGGCGATGAAGACCTCCTTTTTGAGGTTGTTCCGATATTGATAGGGCTAGTTGGAGATTCTCGAAGCCTCAAGTGGGAGAAACAAAGCTGAGGATAATGAAGCGAGAGTAGCTCTGGAGATATGGGGCAGTGCTTAAATATCTCGGGACCTTCAATTGTCCCATCGCGGAACGAGAACGCGGAACCCCAGCGGGACTTCACTCGGGATGATACCGGTGTTTCGGAGTTTAACAGTCTTAGGGTCCTGCACCTCGTATCAGATGGAGAAACTGTCGGTATTAAGTCGGACTTAGCGGATTTTTGTTATAAACTTCATTGGAGCCCAGCAACAAGGTGGACCGCGATCGAAGTTGGTCCATCGCGTGTGTGAGATACAGAGCTGCGAGGTACATCCATGTCTCTGTCGCTCTCAAATAAACAAGTTGAATTACTTATGCACTTTGGGCTTTGGTTGTCTTTCGAATCGACTTTCTCAACAGCTTCAGTATCGTCTCTTGATTCGTAACTGGGACTTGGCTGATATGGCGATTTAGAAGCTGGGTCGGGGATTCAACTTGCAGGACCCCAAAGTACTGCACCCAAGCCTAAGTTAGAGCCGCATTCACCGCCAGGTAGGTTTCGTTATCAAAAAGTGCCGAGCTAAAAGCCCGGATACAGTAATTGGAAATCAATCTCTTGTCACAAAATGCTCTTATGCCAAATGGTGCATTGTGCTTCATAAGCCACATTATTCAAACGCTTTGGAAAAAGCGGGATCAAGACTGCTCAATGTGTACCTCGAATCGCGGGAAAAACCAATGCCTTTACCCAGGATGATTCAAGAGGAAACTGGATACTACTTATTGGCTATCACCAGCTACCAAAACCTTCAGAATCGGATATTTGCACATCCTAAATAACCTAGGTATAGTTGGAGCTGTTGAACAATCATGACGGCACCCACATTTGAGATTGAGGACATTTTCGAGTACCTGCACGGCTTCAACGGCTACCATCGGTATGCGAGTCTCTCCATTGATATCACATTCAGGCTAGGTCCCGAACAACTGCAGGTCTGAAGTCGCACCAGGTGCCATCCCGTCAGTCGTCAACATCCCTCAGAGATCCAAATACTGACTCTACACGGAACGCATCTCAGGAAGCTCCTTCACAGCGCCGAGGAAGGACACAAAACAGACATGGCTATACCGGCTTCTTCCATCAACATGCCACGAGAAATTCAGTCTCATGGAGAGTCACCCATTCAATATCAACCACGCCCCGGACTCTCAGTACCAGTATTCGCCAAGTCAATCCACATGGCTCCCGTGCGCATCGACAAAGAAGCAGATTTCCTCACTGGTCTTCAATGCCTGGGGGTGCCGGTGATCCAAACCTCAAAGAAGGACTGGCATACTATATCTTCACGGCTAGAAAGACAATGTCATCCAGTTAGGCATTCTGTAGCGCGGATGGGGACTTTCTGCTAGGTTCGCATACCTCATGACCTTTCTAGGAACGGTATCTGACAAGTATCATAGCTCCCCAAAAGGCCCTCTCAAACCTACGCACGGAAATGGGCTATCTACGAGTCCAGCCTAATGAGATATGCCCCGTTCCTCGAGGCATTCATTTCCACGTTTCACTCCCGACTGGTCTCGTTCGAGACTTCGCGCTCGAACTGTTCGAGGGTCATTTTGAACTACCTGAGCTGTGGCCGATTGGTTCGATTGGGTTGGCTAATATTTGTGATTTAGAGATTCCTACTGCCAGCTGCGACGACTCGGATGTAGACACGGAGATCATTGGGAAGATTGCTGGGCAGATGCACAGGACTGTTCAACGCGGTAGTATCTTCAGTCTTGCTGGGCAGTCGGGTACATACTATCCCTACAAGTTTGATCTGGGTATGTCAAAACTCGCTGCTATATTTGATGCTGTGTGCTAAGAGTTGAAATGTAGGTAAATTCAACACAATCGGTTCAGTCTCATACGATCGTCCGGTGAGTCTCGCTGCACTCGAGATAACTCTTGCTCACTCGTCTAGGACCCGTCAATCTTCACAGTCCTCACTTGCCCATTGTGCATCCCAGGTGAAGCCGTCGTTGACGTCGCAGTATTCAGTCCTCGCTGGCTCGTCATAGAGGGCAACTACCGTCCTCCATACTTTCATATGTCGCAATGCCATGTCTGAGTTTGTATTTCTCATCTCAGGCGGATTCGATGTGACCCCTCTACCTCCACAGTTAGCCGGGCTCGTGTTGGATAACACGATATGTGCTCACGGTGCGGACCCGGAGAGCTGGAAGCAGACGACTGAGAAAGTGCTGCAGCCGCAGGAGATTTCTCTGGGGAGTTTGGGGGTGATTTTTGAGAGCAGACAAGTCACTTCCTTAAACTAGGGACTGACCACGAAGTAGTACTGACTGGAATGATAGATATATCATTGGCTTGACTGAAATTGCGAGCAAGAAGTTGATGAAACTACCTCTGAGAAGCTCGCAGCGTCGAGAACTTTGAAAAAGCGAAGAGATAACTCGGCGAACCTGGGATCAACTGGAAAAAGTTCATGACTGAAGCTACCTGACCTCGCGTTCGAGGGCTTCTTTGTCAAACATATCGCGCTTCTTTCAGGAGTAGTCCAGGGTATTCCCATTGCACGGTGTCAATACGATATAATATCGTTGTTGGTTTGTGTTTCCCACCTTTTATATAGTTCCATTTTACCAGAAGAACGTTTAGGTCCTGCGTCAAATAATGTTAATATCTTTTCTGGATATCATATTACGATGCCTGTTAACAGCATTAAAGATGCAGTTCTCCGCCGCGCATCAAATGTATGGATATACGTCAGAAACAGTTAATTTGAAGCTGGAGGCGACCGATTCGGTAGTATATCCTGACAACTGCCCTACAAAGGCATCTGTCTCAATCGATCGTAAGCCTAATAAACCTAGGCAGTACCATCGTTGACCACTCCTGTCCAATAATCTCCATGTAAAATCTGTAAGTAACATTGGCATCTATGTCAAGCCTACAAAATATTCAAACGAGTCCATCAGTCGTCAGTCATCAGTCGTTGTCACGATCCATCCATCTATCACACAGAGTTGCAGATCTGCTGCATGAAACCGGGCACCAGCCCCCACCCCATTACAGCCCTTAAGAAACGGCCTGGTATTCTTCACTCCTATCACTCACCAAAACTATCTGTCGGCTAAGTACACTCCGACATACTACCACCGTGGGCGGCAATTGAAACCAGTGAGCCAAGGGCAACGACAACACCACGGCTTGGGAAGCGGCCGGGCTCACATCCACGCCCCATTCACATGGTCCGGCCAAGATTTTATGATAATTAGGTAAGGTATTAATCAAGACCACATCCGAAACAATCCATGGAAACCTGTATTGGGCCTAACCCGGCGACTCTTCCTACTCAACTAAAAGCATGTCTCTACCGGTCGGATCCGCATCATCATTAGCTCTACGCAGTTACGGCACAACCGCTGCAGGGGGCCTTCACACGTGAGAAAGCCAGGGAGGAAGGGAGGGAGCAACACGCCGCCTCTTCTTTCAAGTTCCCACCCACTCCCAGTGAGGCGGATCAGTGGAGTCTCGAGGCTCATGCAAATGCAAATGCAACCATAGCACCCGGCGGAGCCAGTACAGCATTGAGTACGGAGTACGGAGTACCTAGTACGGAATACGGTGCCCATTACATACTGTACGCAGATGCACTACCCACTTACGCAGTGTATGTACGGTAGTACCGCCCGCCTCCTCGTCAAGGGCGGAAAGAGAAAGTAAAAGGAAAAAGAAAAGCAAAAGAAAAGAATGGAAGCCTTCCTCAGAAAGGATACCGCAAAGAATGATGGGCCAATCCCATCCACGGGGCGCGATGCAACTCCCCCAGCTTCGGGGGGGAGAGAGTCCGGGTGATCGACGGGGTGGGTGGGGTGGCTGCTTTTTCCGGGGATACTCATGGCCAAATCATGGTGCGGAAGAGGAGAAACTAGTAGTTCTGGTCTTGGTCTTTGTTATTTGAGTTTTTTTGAGTTTGGGGATCTCCTTTGTTTTTGTTGGTTCGGCAGTCATGCTGTGATTCACGCGGAATGGGGCGTTTCCGGATTGTTGGAACGCTGGAACTGGAACATTGGAGGGTGGGATAGTACAGTACAGGATTCGGGATAGGGATGGATGGGGGGATGGGTCGTGGGTAGCTCGCGTGTCGAGGTGAGACTATTGAGGTGGGCCAGCAAGGAGGATATCATGGGATGGATCATGGGGAGGCAATGCAAAGTACTGGCATGGCAAAAAGAACTTCGTTTCCTCCGTGTGTACTGTGCCCACTGTCGACTATCTTGTCTAGCAGATACGTCACGATCATGGAGAAAGCCACGGAATGAAGACAAAAATAACTGGTGCTCTGCGTACGCTTGGCGCTATCTGCACAGTCAACTCTATCTCTGGATCCCGCAAAACCATTGAGTCATCAGTGATCACAGGATAGGATCTCAACATGTGGATCATTCGCATGGACACCTAAAAGTGGAGCGTAGCAAGATACCAATGCCATGCCAAGCCATCCCTTCCAGGAAACATGGCATTAGCAGCTGAGCAGCTCAGTCAGTTCGCGCACATCCAGCGAAGCTACGACACAGGTCACAGAGTCGCAACGAGAATTCCTACCGAATCACCGCCCGTCAGGGCCAGCATTAAGCTCAAAATAACTACGGTGCCGTCGCTTGGCGGGTGGCAACCCGGTGGATACTTCTCTACGCCCAGGAATGGAAGAACTGCTACCGTTTCGGCGTGAGAGTGGTCAAGAATGTACGCGTGTCGATGGAGTGGCGGTTTGGCAAGCCCTCTGAGAGACATTCTGCAAGGCTACGGCGCCATGTGGCAATGCCAGGCTGGGATATGATAGGCGTTGATATGGAGGCTTTGGGCGCTAGTCGTGGCGAGGTTAGTAGGAGATATATTGATTAATTTTGCAGGGCGTGGTAGTGGAGAGGATGCAACTTGGATTTTAGCCCAAGCTGAAGACCAATGCAGCGGTGCCTGCGACTATATCTATCCATCGACTCTTGACTATAGTACTCCGTACTGCGCTTCGTATGGTAAATCGAATCTCGTACATTTCGTACTTTATGCATGTATTGCTGTTGCCTAACCGCTGCAGAACATGGATTTCACCGGCAATGCTCTTTCAAGCAGGTTTGTTTGTAGTTCTTACTCTACCGGTCTACCCTCCCTTGATACCAGTGGAGTTGGTAAACTGGTGGATGGGGATAGATCAACTCCGTAGGGGCAAACCAAACCTGGTGGGTGACCAGAGCCGATATCTAATCGACACGTCCACTGAAGCAGCCAGCCACCACAGCCCAACAGATCAATGGAGTAATGCAGTAAGCCTGGGCAGGCTGACCGGCGGGGGCCCAGAGTTTGTATCGACAAAATCAGGTCGAGAATAGCGAGCAAGGCTGGCTAGAGGCGTTCGTCGACCCGTGGTTTGGGGGGGTGGCTGCCGCCCGAGGCCGAACCGAGTTGACGTCTTGAACTGGAGTTCACGGCAGGGCTACTACTGTGTTATTTGGACATACTTGAGTCTTGGCTCGGCAGGCGAACCAACCATTCCACCCAGTCCAGGGCGAGCACTTGACAGGTCGAACCCCAGGGCGAGCGCCTAGCCTGTCTAGTTCAGCCCTCGGCGCTGGGGGCGTTCTTCGGTTGCTCGGGCAGCAAGCCCTTAGCACACAACCCCCCCCACCCCCCGTCGCTCCCTGGTCGATGCCCCCGGACCACGGCGCACTGGCGGGAGGGGGGTGGGGTGGGGGGCTCTCAAAAGCTAGGAGAATAAGCGGCACCAAGAGGATTCTCGAGTTGTACAAACGACTGAAAGACTCCGAGATGAGGCATGAGCTCGGACGGAACGTTAATGCAAAGCTATGCGGAGGAAATAGCGATACTCCCCGTAGAAGTCTATCTCCAGCTCTGCTTGTAGCCATATTCCAACCTCGGTTGTGGTTGTAGTATGTACTCAAGACGACTTTTGTGTCAATCATCCGCATCTGATTGGAATGGATACGGCGAACAATCCTACTCACAGCAGACCTCCTCAGTGCAAAATCTCCTCCAGCTACTGCAACGCCAGTGATAGCCGCGCGGGCCAAGAACCGAAACCACCATTGGGCGTAGCCATGGTCATTAGCAACGAAGCTCAGCTCGAATCGAGGAACGGGCCAGTGGCAATTGGGCGACCGCGCGGGTGGGTGCATCTTCCCGCTCAGTCCGAGCTGCGATCTAGGACCGTTCAAGTATCAAGCTCAACCCAGGATGTGCAGGTGGAGAGAAAAGCTCGAGCGGTCAAGCGTTACTGGCTAGTTGGGTGTGAAATAATCAACAAGGTTGTGAGAGTTAACAGTGCCTCACGACGGAGTACAGAGTATATTCTTGAGCCCTTCACGCGGGCCGGGGAGTTGGTGTCACTTCTTGGCGGCCGGCGATTTAGTTCTGGAGGGTGTTAGCCTTTAGGTGGCTGCTAGTTTCCGTGTCCGAGGTTGCACAAACGGATTGGAAGGTGGAGGGTAGGAGTGGAAGGGGGTTTCTGCGGTTACAGTTGGCAGGTCAATAGATAATACTGTACTAGGAAAATGAGAGCTGTACCTGGTAGGAAAGGCCGAGTATACATGTCAGAAACCTGCGGGCTGGTCTTTGAGACTGGTTGTGTTGCGTACTGGTCAAGTACTCTTTCGAATGGGCGAATTTATGACTCGCGAAAGGATTATAATTGTCAAGAAGGTGTTGAGGCTTTGTGATGAGCAAAATAATCTAAACAGACGGAGCAGCAGGTCGACCGTTGAACGAGGCACCACCTAAGCACTACAGTATGACTACCCTGCAGAATTCTGAGCAGGAGAGCGATCATTTGCCATGTGTGGGACGGAGTGTGCATCGGATATGAAGAAGCGTGGCCGAGGGTTGGACAGGTCGTACAGGGGTGAGGAGAAGGAAAGACAGATTTGGCTTCTGTACAATTCCTCGACCTGGCTAGACTGGTTGACCTCGTCCAGTCAGGCTTGGATATAGATGCATGTATTCGGTACCCGACCTGGCCAGGCCTGCAGTTGTGCATTCGAGGTAATGGGAACCATCCCTGTCGACGTACATACTACATACAGGAGGGTCCTGTGCCTAACAATTTGCAAATCGAATTTACGATGGTATTTGTACTCTACGTCGACACAGTGAATCGGGAGTACACCACCTCCTCTTCTCTACACAATCACTACTGCAGTCAGTCCTGCACCAATCCCTGTCGACCGGTCGGCCTGCCACCTGCCATGTGTCCAACATCGCTGGGTATTAGCGTGTTGCCTGCAGCCGCTATTCTACTTTCATTCTTTTCTCGTTCCTCCCCGGTCGCAATTGCAAAATGGAGTGTGACAGCCCCTCGTCCTTCGCTGACTGGAACCCTGCGTAACCCACGGGTCAAGTGGAGAGGAAGAGCTTTCATTGAGGATTTGGTGATCCGCAATGATCTACGACCCTATCTCTTGTTGATCTTCAATACCATAACATCATTCATGACTACATCAGTCAAGCGCGTTTCTCTGCTTTCGAGGGAGCTGCAAGGAGCCCACCCCTGAGGGCGATCATTTCGCCACGTGAAAGGGAGAAGAGAGAACCACATCCGCTTTTCTTGAGGAGGACAAACCAGTCGTAGTGAGTCGTGAGTTAGTCACCCTGTATGTACGTTATGCCGTACACCCGTGCATTCCCTCTCCACTTCAAGCTTAATTATGAGTCAAACAAAAGTATGAATGACTGTTACAGTACTACCGTTCTCCACACCGTCGAGTCTCGACAGTACACCATCGATAGCCTTCATCTTCAATCAGCCAGGCATAGTTTGCATGTTTGTGATAGAGGGCTGACCATGGGTCGCGGGTTGCACCATGGTCACCCTATCTTTTAAATCCAAAAGTGGCACATATCCCAAT
>JAXQJV010001103.1:0-10172 GCA_037042255.1 Penicillium sp. PG106-07D
CGCGGTGTTCGATACCGGCTCACAGATGGGGTCGCCTACGCCCAGGCGCAGGTTTTCCCGAGATGTCGGCAGTGGGGATTCGAATCTTCTTGATTTCACCGATCAAATGAATTTCTATCCACGCCAGTCGATGCAGAATGCTCGGTACTCTCCAAACCGGCGCTCTCCCGTTCGAGGCATCCGCCAATCGATTCGCTCACCCTCAAAGATGTCATCTCTACTGGATTTTGATATCCCGCCCGCTCCAACCCCTCGATCCCTCCCTTCCATCACGCCCCGAGAACTGGAGTCCTTAAAATCGAGCTTCATGTCTGAAATATCCTCACTCAAGGCTACCCTCAGCGGCAAGGAGGCCGAAGTCAACAGCTTGAAGCAGGCCGTTTCTGATGCGGAGCGTCGTGTTGGCGAAGCATTGGAAGAAGTCCGCAATGAGGCTGCGCGGAAAGACGAGCTTGAGATGGAACAGGCCGAATGGGACCGTCGCGCCAAGGAGATGGAGACTGTGCTTCGATCGGTCCGGGATGAACTAGATAACGGGGAGCGAGAGAGAGATCAGCTCTCGCGAAAGGTCGAGGAAGGCGAGAAAGCGAAGGAGCAGCTGGAAGGACGAGTTGTCGAGCTCGAGACTCAACTTTCTGCCGCGCGCTCGTCGTCCTCGTCTTCCATGTCTCAGTCAAGCTCTAATGCTGGATCGCGCCAGGCGTCTCAATCTGCCGAGACTACTGCCCGGGAAGTCCAAGAAGCCGTTGAAAAAGTCGCGCGCGAGCTGCACACGCTGTACAAGAGCAAGCATGAGACCAAAGTTGCCGCTCTGAAAAAGAGCTACGAGGCCCGTTGGGAGAAACGTCTCCGCGAGGCAGAAAGGAAACTCGCCTCCGCGACGGAAGATAACGAGCGTCTGCGAGTTGAGCGTGATGCGGCTCAGTCTGATACCATGGCTGCGGCGAATGCCAGCATGATTGCTCGCGAAAACGACGAACACGAAGCTGAGAAGCGTGTTCTTGAGGCGCAGATTCAGGGGCTACGGCATGAGATGGCCGCGCTGAAGGAGGATAGTGAGCGTCTCCGTTCGGAACTTAAGTCTGAGCGTGCGGAGAAGGGGGAGCTTGTTGCCGCGGTGGATGAGTGGCTTGCCATGCAGCAGGGTCAGGCTCCGCCGGTGGAGCGTGAGCGTGAGCGCGAGCCTTCGGTTTCTTCGGCTGGTGCCCAGGAGGAGGAATATCACCAGCAGCAGTCTGCCGCTGAGCCCGTGGAAGCCTTCAAACGGAGCATTGGTCGCTCTGGGTCTGGGTCTGCATCTGCATCTGCAGCGAGTGGCATCCGTCCTCCTCTCGCGGGTGAAAAAAGGATTCCTCGTTTCGGTGCCCCTGGTGGTCATTCACGGGGTAATAGTGGTGGGAAATCGGGGATTAAGGTGCTTACTCCTGGTCGTGGCACGGGGGGAATTATGAGTTCTATTGAGCGGATGGGGAGGGGTGGTGCTTAGATTGTGTTTGGAGGTCGCGATTGATTGCTCATACAATCATTCTGGGGTTTTTTTGGTCTTCGCAGAGCATACTGGGCTTGGAGACTGGCTAAAGCATGTTGTGTGCACAGATTTCAGGTTGTCTTTGCTGGTTTCCGTTTCCGTTTCTGTTTCGCTGTTGATTCCCCTTCTGCGTTTGGTTGGATTTGGATGTCGTTCCGGGTCTGTCTCAAGTTGTTACGATTGTTATGCTTTCATGTGCTATGGATTTGATTGTGTTACAATGAGATGAGATTGTTGATGCTGAGTGCCTTGTTTACCTGGGCGGCTCCAGTTCCTTAGCCTGTGAGGGATGACTGTTTCCAAGTAGAAACCTACCTACCTATGCTTGGAAGGCGTGGCACCTGGGTGATCTCTATCCACGGGGCTATCTCCCGCTGAGTAGTCGGGACCAAGACCGTTCCTTACCTTAGGTACTGGTTCTAAGAAAATTGCCCAGTTGACAGTACCTGATATTCTGGAGGGCTCCAGTAGGTGCCTTACAGAAATCAAGGGACTTGTTGGAATTGGAAGAGGCCGCACGACCTTGGAGGATGACTACCTAGCTACTTACCCAGGAGAACCTTAGAACCCAGCAATCCATGTTGCATTGTTATCGGGCTGGTTCTTCAAGTTTGAAATGTTAGGTACCTAAGGTTTCCTCTGCTTCCAATGCCTTTGGAGGCCTCCGGCTGGATATGTTGTTCTGTGTTGACTTCCAACCTTAGGTACCGGCTGGAGGGAAATATATCGTCAGAGCCCAGAGCTCCCGCTCGGGACGTCTACCTGGAAAGGTTTCAGACACAACTAGGGTTACGATTTATGTAGATTAGAACGCATATTCGAGATTAGCCTGTAGATGACCTGGGCAGCCCCACCGTTCTTGATCGATCATCCGAGTCTGAATATTCCAGGGAAGCTGGAGGTTAGGTAAATCCTTCCTTCCCTGAGTAGGTATTATGCTCCGAAATGTCTTCCTCTCTCATCATTCTTCCTGTTTGAGTAGAATGACCTTACCGTGGAATCCTATGGTGATGGATCCAAAGTGGCAAGCACCGTCCGATTGGATTCCAATGGAACTAATTCCGCGCCACTTCAAGAGGTCAAAGAACAGGAATATACTACAATCACCTACATCCAGGGCAGCAACTCACTCGACACCAATCCAATCTGCCATCCACATGGCCTTAACTCTCTTCTCCATCTATCAACCAGACTTCCCCCCTCCCCCAGTACCCGCTTACGATCTCCCTAGATAGTTGACTCGCCGCGGACCCGCGGGGTGCCGAGTCCAGGAATGAGGATTCCCCCAGACTTTCCGTTGCCTGGTCATAACCAATTCCCCTTCGTCTGGTTCACGGACCGTTACTCTGACCAGTAATCTAGAATCTGATGATGAAAAATGGATGCGAATACTCTGCTCACAACCAAGATGCCCACACCTCCATTTTAGCAAGCTGTACACCTCGCTCGCCGCTGGTCTTGTGTCTCGCGCATTAATCCCCCGTGAATGGAGGGGCAACTGCGCAATGACGCCACACGGTCCCCTCCTCGTGGCAGAGCCCTCTACTAGTCGCTAGCCACGAGGGGCCCCCGATGAATAGAATATACGGCTCTCGCTTTTTGCCGCGGGTTGCAAGCGTTGCTAACTTGCTGATTTAGGAAGGTTAGCTCTTTGGACTGGTGGATTGCGGGGCAGCACTGAGCTCCTGGGTGTAGTGGGATCGGGGTAGGGGCAGGTACAGCGCATATCAGACAGACCCTTAGCTAGCCCGTACATAGCTACTGTAGGCCCTTTTTCGGCAATCCTCCGAGGAAACCGTGGGGTGGCTCACGCAATGCACAGATGTCTCCGAAGACTACCCCAGTTACTTTTTCTCTGTTGCACATACATGATCCAGTAGTGTTTTAGAAGATGCGGGATGGGGGTGGGAGGAGGGTGGGGGTCTACTGCTGTCTCAATGATTCCCCGCCGTGACTCCTTTCGTGGTGAATCGGTGATGGATCATGGCCGAGACCTCAGTCTCATTGATTCGTTGCTCGTCTGTACTGACCCATGAGCTCGGACCTCGAATTCGCGCTTAAAACGAAAATCGAAGGATCATCACGAGTCATACATGGAAACATGGGGGCACTGCCAAGATATACTCATACGAACGACCGGCGCAATGACCGATGGTCGGACCCTCCGCCCTGTCATTGCTGGCTGTGGCGATTGTATCTTGTCTTTGCATACTCCGTACAGTAAGTACCCCCAACCAGCTCACAGTCTCACCTAGAGCATCTCCCCTGACTCGGAAATCCGAAACTGTCGGCTACACCTTTTGCGACGGCAGCACGCGGCTGCCCAGTGCCCAGCTGGCAGCACCGGGCAGCCTGGTGGTGGCCACTGTTCAAACTTCAAAGCCAGTGTGGTTTGCCTAGTCTGTTTCGGGACCCTATCTCGGCAAGTTTGGCGGTGGCCTGAGCTTGCCGAGTTCGCTGCCACGACTGTGGGACGGGCTGTGCACACTGCAAGGCCAAGAGCACGTCGCTGGGTTTGGTGCGATCGGGAGGTTTTACTGACTTTGTCCCATAGTTGGTAATAATGTACCGCACCTTATAAAAATACACCAGGCTCAGGTGGTGATGCTAGGCCTCATCGATCCCGTCATTCTAGGTTATGCGTGAGATGAGATTATTTACTCCCGCAGGATGGAGGGGCCCCCAAGCCACACTCCCCCGGATTTCCCGTTTCTGATGGTTTCACGCTGCATGACTTTGGTTGGGACTGGATCGATGGGACCGGAGAGGGTTGTCAGACGGATAATGCTGGGCAGAGTAGTGTTTAGAACTTTGAGGAGTTGAGTCTGTTCAGTATGTACATACCACCTGCTGTCGGTGGATGCATGTTGTGTAGAGTGGTTACTGTACACCGTCCACGGCGCACTTTCCACAGACACGGGCCAGCGCCTCGGACAGTTAAGTACAGTATGCCAGCCGTTTGACCACAACTGGATGAGACCGATTCGGACCGAGTGTGTGAGTTATGACTTCGGGACTCTGTATGTTGTTTCTCTCTCGCATTTTGTCCTGCTTTAGTGTTGCAAATCTCGTTCGTAATTGGATGAATTACATTGGGTCCTTGGCACCAAGTACAGAATCCCCAACTGTTAGCAACTCGGCAGACGGTAACTTGGGGGCCCAGCCTGGCCAGCGTTAGTGGCGCCCCGCAATCCCCCGATGCCCTCGTGATTTCCCCACATGCGTTGCTAAACTTGAATTTTCATTCAAGGAATGGGGGTGATTTTTCTTTTTTTTTTTTTTCTTGAATTCCTATTCTCGGAGGATACTTCCTTTGTGTGTGTACTCACTATAACTAGTAGCTTCTCTCGTTCTCTCTTTTCTAGTGAGGCTCTCAGTCTCTACTGTGGTTAAATCTAGGTTACTACACCAAAACGAATAGCATGGAGCTCTATATCCTCTCCTTATCTAGTTAATTACAGCCCTTCTCTGACAAAAGCATGCGTGAAATACTACAATCATATGCAGGACGCTCGCATACCTACTCCCTCCGAACATCGGCACTTCCACCCACCCTAGACCCAGTTCGTCTGCATGCCGGGGTTGAGCCTAGGAGTTGGAACCTCCAAAGCCGCCGAGCAACTTGTCGGCAAATCAGCATCCATTCCGGGATATCCACTCGGACAGCCCTTGGCCTCCGTCCTCGGTGCGGCATAATTTTCATGGCTCTTGTGGGTGGTTACAGTGGTCAGCGGATTGAGATGCTGGACCGTCGGTCCGGTCTGGGGCGGGCTAGGTTTTTCAGGGGGTGG
Organism: Penicillium sp. PG106-07D; assembly: GCA_037042255.1. Classification (NCBI taxonomy): domain Eukaryota; kingdom Fungi; phylum Ascomycota; class Eurotiomycetes; order Eurotiales; family Aspergillaceae; genus Penicillium; species Penicillium sp. PG106-07D. Next base: position 5,320 of record JAXQJV010001103.1, read on the forward strand.
GCGGGATCGTTTGTGGAGGCGACTACGGTACACTGCAGAGGTACATCACGAAAAACCGACGGTACTCTAATTACTTTGGTTGGTTTGGCAACTCATGGGAGCCTCGGGATGGCGGCAAGATGGCGGCTCGATAGCGGAAATCCGGAACGTGGATAGCAAGTTAGGACGAATGGAAGGATTCACACCTGTTCTTGTCTTCAGATTAGGGCTGAATTATTTTACTGTGTCTTATACGGTTGTCATTTGTGGGGGGTAAATAACTAGTTATGTTGGGTGACTAGTTGTTGCATTGATGATTGGGGCCGTTGGCGTTCCTGGAGACTGGAGCACCGTCGTGACTACGGAGTACTCGTGCTGGGGTTGGCGTGTTCCACTGCTTAGCTGCTGGCCCCTGGGGATCCAGACCCGCTCGACTTAGTAATGGATTCATGCACAGAGGAAAGAGACTCAAAGAGACTTGGACAAGGATGCTGTAAATGGTCAAGCTGCTTTGGCGTTATGGAGCTAGGCACATGACGGAAAGTTGTCCGACGAGACTGGCGAGTGGTGATATTTGAATGCAGTTAATGTAAGATATGCGATTTATATCGACTCGAGTAGCCTTGTAGACAATCGATGAAAGAATTGTACGGAGCTTAGGCTTCTTCCACTTTCACACCTTGCTTGTCCGTGTCAGTGAAGGCTGTGTCAACTCCTTGATCTTCCTTTCGTTGCATTGATCTTCTTTGCGGTGGGACCTAGATCAGCAACTCGGCATGAAAAGCGACCTTTGCGGATCTATTATCCCTGAACCATTGGCTAGTATTCTTCTGATCATTTCTCTCATTCAACGATCCCAAAATGGCAAGCTTGCGACAAGCCTCCACCCCGGAGGACCCGCCTTTCTCCGCCAACGGACGCTTCTCCAGCCCTTCCAGGCTTCAATCTTTCAAATACAATAATATACAATCGGGACGATCGGGGGAACTTTGTGGAGGACCAAAGAAAACTTCCGGCTATATGGGATCCAAAGTCCATTCCCTGGCCCAGCCCTAGGCTTAAACTTCAGGTACGCTACTCTGTACTGCGTACTCCGTAGGTATTCCCGATCTGCCAGATGTGGTGGGAACTGAAGGAACTTGGGGGAGCATGAAGGAGGACCCGTGGAGTATATTGTGGATTGCGGGCCCTTTGGATACTCACCCATAGTTGCCAGATGTGAATTGTGCATCCTGCAACTGGCTTGTTTACCTGGTCGGCGTAATTCGGAAGTTTGCCTGGCAGGGATTTTTATCCGCCCTATCGGTCCGGGGCCGATGGTGTGATAGCTGATGGTTAATGCAAGAGATGCAGGAGAGGGAAGACAACTTGAACGTCTTAATGAAAACCTTACAATGCTAATGAGCCTATGTTATAGAGGGAAGTGTGTTTGTCTACTGTATAGAAGGAGTCACTCGTCGTGGTGGCCATACAGCCGACTCAGGCCCCGGTTGGTATCCTGTAATACGCCGCGGTAAAGTACCGCATTTAGCTAGGGGTCCATCCATGACACACGCGGACTCCACCAGCGATCCACGAGAAGAATTTTTCATTCAGTTAAGTCTTATTCAATGATTGTGTGATGATATATGAGGTCTTGCATGATCTTCATGTGGTGTGTGATCAGTTCATATAGTCAAAAGTGATAATATGTCAACAGATCGAGAGATATGGTCGTCCTATACAACCGGAAGAATCTCTATCGGATACTCGGCACCGCACCGGTTCCGAATGAAGGAAAACAAGCGGGCCGAGCACTTTTAGTTTTGGGAGGAATCGCGAGTAACTTTTCTGGAGAACATTCAGCCAGTCATAAGCCAGTGAAGAGCCCCGGAAATCGCAGACCAGTCAAACGTAAGCAGCCATGGGGCTGCCGCGAGAAGAGAATCAACGAGCAGAAGGAAAATGAAAAAGCATGAAAAATCACAAATGACCACCTCCGCTAAGCCGGTTTCGGCGATTGTGACGCAGTCCTCCACACTTCGAATGTGGAAATGCCTCTCGTGTGGGGAATTCTTGCCCGTCTGAGTTTAGTGAAGTCTTCCCCCAAGTTGATTATTGGGGGATGGAAATTTAGTTGAATATGGATAATTTCACACTGGCACAGATCTGCCCCAACCTACGTTTTCTGTGAATTTGAGTTCCTGGGTTCCCGAGTGGACTCGTGGTGGATTTGAGGGTTTATACTCCGAAGTCATTCCTTTACTGAGTCTGTGCCTAACCTAAGTACTGGAGTTTGTACTCCAGTCTTCTCAAATTCCATAATTTCCATTATACTTAAACGCTCCATCTCCCCGGCCCCAGGCGCGATCACTCCCCCAGACCCTCTCCACTCCTCCAGCTTCACCTTCTCCCCTCCTCTTCCTTTCCCTTCCTCTTCCCCCCTCTCTCGCTAGCGAATAAGTTGGAATTGTCTGTGTGGCAATATACTCTCCCGAAAAACACCCTCTATAGCGCACTATCGAATGTGCTCGGATCGCCCACGGTCATCATCATCGCCACCATCATGAGTAGTGCATCCGCCACTATGACCGACTCCGACTCAGGAAAACGCAAAGCCTCTGTCGCCGGCCTCTCCTCTCATAATCGTCCTGTGAAGCGTCGGGCATCGAAAGCCTGTTGCTGCTGCAGAGCTCGCAAGGTTCGCTGCGACGTGGTAGAAAATGGATCGCCCTGTACGAATTGTCGCCTCGACCAGGTCGAATGTATTGTCACGGAAAGCAAGCGGAGAAAGTGCGTCACCATTGCAGCTGATTCTAGGATGAAGAGGAAAATAAGAAAATCCCATTCTATGTATCATTTCACACTAACATCGGCTTTTTCTGTGTTGACAGGAAGTCGCGTGTCGACGTGGACACCAACCACACCTCCGAGTCGCCCGGCGAGATCTCCGAGGAGAACCCGCTGAGCTCGTTGGGATTGCACGGCATGCCAGAAATGGAGCCAACCTCGCCTTCGCAGAACTCGGTCGATATCGACCACGGGCAACATATGCCTCATCTACTATGTTCGTAATATTCCTTGGCCGCTTAATATGGCCCAGCACTAATACGCCTCCCGCTTCAGATCAATCACAAGCTCGCATTAACCCGGATGATCGCTATCGTCGCCGAATGGCTCCTAACCCGGCCGTTCCGTCGTCAATGCCTCTCGCCAATGCCACACTGCAAATTCAGCAACTGCTCGATCCCAATTTTGGCAACTCTCGCACCGCTAGTGGCTTCCTGCCTGACTACATTCGCGGCCTGCCTGCACGACTCCAGAAAGAGGATATCGACTATCTAGCCGCCAAGGGCGCCCTGACCATCCCCGACGTGACCTTGCGTAATGAATTGCTCAAGGCCTACATCCACTACGTGCATACGTATATGCCATTGCTGGACCTGGAGGAATTTCTCCAGACCATCGTGCAGAACGATGGTATCCACCGCATCAGCCTTCTCCTCTTCCAGGCCGTCATGTTTGCCGGCATGGCTTTTATCGACATGAAACATCTCCAGGCTGCCGGTTATCAGACTCGCAAAGCGGCCCGCAAGATTTTCTTTCAGCGTGCTCGCCTCTTGTATGATTTCGACTACGAGGTGGATCGCATCTCCTTGGTCCAGTCGCTTCTTCTGATGACCTACTGGTACGAAACTCCCGATGACCAGAAGGACACCTGGCACTGGATGGGCGTCAGCCTCTCTCTGGCCCACACGATTGGATTGCACCGAGACCCCGGCAACTCGCGGATGGATGTTCGCCGCCAGCGGATGTGGAAACGCATCTGGTGGAGCACGTACACCCGTGATCGACTCATCGCCCTGGGCATGCGACGACCAATGCGGGTTAAGGACGATGACTGCGACGTGCCTATGCTTACCTTGGACGATTTCGAGTTCCAGACCTTTTCTCCGGAAATCGTGAAGATGGTCGGAGACTCGGAGATCTTGCAGAATGTCAGCCACCAACGAGAGTTGGCATTGATGTTCATTGAAAAGGCCAAGCTGTGCTTGTGCGTTAGTCATGTCCTTTCCGCTCAGTACTCTGTGCTGAGCCACAAGTTTGGCGGTACTATGGAGACTACGATGATGCTGGTACCGAAGAAATCCACTGCCGAGACGTTCGAAGTGCGACGCTGCGACCAAGAGCTGGAGGACTGGCTGGCCAACCTCCCCGTGGAAACTCAGTATTCGCCGTCCGACGGTAACAAGCTCTCCGAGGCTAACGAGGTGCTGCACTCTCACCGTGCTTTGCTGAAGATGGTCTATCTCACGACCTCCAGCGCCCTGCACCGTCCCCAGGTCCTCCCCGCAATTCCATATCCCTCTACGGACGCCGAGCTGCAGGAAATGTCCCGCAACAAGGTGCGCTTCGCCGCGGTGGAAATCACCAACATCGCGCAGGACCTGCACGTCCTAGACTTGACTCGGTACTATCCCACAACCGGTGTCACCGTCCTTCTCCCCGCCGTGATCATTCACCTACTGGACATCAAATCCAGCGACCCGAGTGTTCGCATGACCAGCCTCCAGCGCTTCTACCAATGCATGCGCATCCTCCAACGCCTGCGCGAGATCTACGCCTCTGCCGACTTTGCCACCTCCTTCCTCGAAGCCGCCATCCGGAAGGCCGGCATCCAGCTCACCGTCGCCCCACAAGACGTGCAGTCCTCCCGTCCCCGCCCCAACCGCACCACTACTACCACTACCACTGCGGCCTCCACATCCACCCCCTTGGCTTCAGCCAGCAACGACCCCTTCGACCTCCTCTCCCGCCCCAACGCCCTGACTCCTCCACCCGACTCGCTGGCCCAAAAGATTCCCGACCTGACATACCCCAAGCCCGTCCCCGCG
>JAXQJV010001104.1:0-10134 GCA_037042255.1 Penicillium sp. PG106-07D
ACCCTTCCACCTGCAGTGAGAGAAGGCCGTGGCTTTGCGTAATGACATTTCTGTTCTTAGGACCAAGATACTCCACGATTCGCTCACCTCCCTCCTGGGTAAAGACCACACCCCCGAAAGCAGGATAGACTGAGAGGTCGTCATAAAACATGCAAAGATCTGTTTATCTCTCTTGGCTGCAAGCACGGACTTGCAATAAAATTGTGCCGAGCGTTTGAGCAGTGGAGTATGGTACCTTGATTCAACATATCGATTCCCTTTCCAAAGGTACCCCAAGCTCTTCGATACGGACTATGCATATGACAAGCAGCATTGATGTCCGGTCGTCTCTTGCGAATAGCGAAGTGAATCATGAAGCCCGCTGCATTTACAGGCTTATCTGCGCCATCCACCCGATTGCCTTTCTCATGTAGACAAACCACGTTGGAGACCTTTAACAAGGCAAAGTGCACATCGTAAGGGTTAATCCAGAAGGCAGGTGGCTCGACAGGGTCTGCTGGCTGTCAGAATCGAGGCTAGTATTGGACTTTGCCTTCATCAATCGCACCTCACAAGCTAATGTATCCACTGCTTCCATCAGCGAAGCCCAACTTCGCAAATTTGCAGAATGCAGCCGCCATTTGTCCGAGAAGCCATATTCGCTCAACTAGTTCGGTTTGCAGGCCATGGGATATGATGCAGCCTTTTGACCTGGCCATGCTCTTTCTTTTCCGTATTGAGAGCTGAGGCTCGTGTAGGTGAAGTCTCGATATAGGTCGCGACAGAGGACATTGTGCGATACTGAATATTGGTATGGAGGCAGATTACAGGGCTGAGATAGAGATGAAAATTCTATGAGACTGACGTTTGTCAAATCCGACCCCGCAATGTGCTGTCGATAATGCGCCATCACGATATCTACTTTGGATAAATTTCCGAACAATACTAGCATCAAACCTTGAGAGCGGAATGATCAAGTGAGGTACCTCATGGCCATTGGTAGTATCGATCATACATTCTCAAAGATAGAGTGTTCCTCGCAAAAGACCAGTCGGACCCAAGTCTTTTTTCATCATTGAGAAGACGGGATCGACCCTCCTACATGGGTACTTAATTTCTTTTGTACAATCGAAGTACCGTGCAATGCTTTTTCTTTTCAACGTCAGGATGGATAATTTCGCTCAGTAGACTCGTGAGTGGCCGCTGCTGAGGCGTCGTTGGCCATAAAGCATGACATTGGACACCTGTACCATTTCTTAGATGTGCGGAGATGTTAGTCCTTCTCAGCCGCACTATATGCGGTTCAAGCTTTCTGGATATCACGGACTCCGAGAAACAGCGAGAGGAAAGTCCACTCTGTTTCTCCGCGGCGAAACAAAAGCAATTGCGAGGGGCTGGTGGCAACGCGGGAAAGAGGGGCCACGCCGAACTTCGCGACAAGCTTGAACCTCGTCATATTGTTTGAACGCAGAGGGTGTCTTCCACAATGGTATCCTTTCTGGATTTACCGGTCGAAATCCGGGTGATCATTTACGCATACTTGCTGAACCCAAACGACTACGTCAGCGGTTACCGACAGATCGAGACTATGATCGCAGCACACACGGACCGTTCTCGAGGACCTAGTTGTGCTGATCCTCGTCTCTACGTTGAGCGATATACACCTTCGATCCTTCTTTTGAATAGACAAATAACGAGTGAGGCACTCGATGTTTTACATCGAATACCGCTCATTTTGTATGGCACGCCCAGGACATACCTAGCAATGCGCCAGATGGACATTACCGAGTTTATCAGCGAGGGGCTGCTACAGAATATTCGCTATGGTATCTTGAGATTGGAGTCCGCAAATAAGCATTTTGTCTTGCCGCTACTCGACATATGGGGTCAAAGAAACAACCTGAGAAGGCTGGACGTCTATCGTCCGAAGGCGACCCCTATCCCACGAGATCATTGGAGGATTGTGAAGAGCAGGGTATTTTCTCATTTTTGCCAAATAAAGTGATGTGTCACTAATAGTGCCTCTAGTTACGAGCCTTTTCTACCACGGTGCCTGTTGTCTGGCATAAGGTTGATAAACCTTTGAAAGCCAGCTGAAAGAGCTTTCCGTAATGAGAAGATCATAGAACGTTATGAGCGTTAAGTGGGGCTTGAATGCAAACAATTGAATGGACTCCTAAATAAAAGAAGATGCAGCCATGAGAATGATTCACAGGAAGAGCCATTGCAAAGAGCATCCATACATGATGAGTGGAGAAGACGATGGAAGCTGGAGTTAATTGCAAAATCCGCGCCGATGCATAACATATGCTTTAGCTTTCCACATAGCTGAGTGCCAGTATGTCTCAGAATGGCCGAGACTTGTAGATTGAGATTGGAGTCGCAGAAGCATGACGCATCCTGGGATGTGTTCGGCTTGAGCTTGGCCTAGCGCGCGTAGAGAGCCCGTGAAGAGGATGGGATGCTTCAGGTGCAGCCTGGAGTCCAAAGACTTCTTCGTTTGCCGTTTGGTTCCCTCGTGTAGGATGTCGCGGAGAAGCGGCCTAGGCCTTTCCTGGACAAGACCATTCGTCCCAGATGTAAGACGTTGTCCCCGCATATGGCACTGAAACAGGCGCATATTGTCATCCATCATGACAACCATGTGAATGTTGCCGACGGGGACTGTTGGTATTGTCTAGAATCTTCGTGGCCCTTGCCGTATGGATATAATATGGCTTCACGGTGCCTCGGTTGTTGGTCTCAGGACGGAATGTCTGATGCCTTGACTTCCTGGTATTTGGACAATACCTTCATCTCGGTATCTCTTTCCTTGGCTTTCTTGTCGATGGCCTTCTGAACCTGCTCTCTCTTCCTCTCGGCTTCTTCAATCTTCCTTTTCGCTTCTTTGGCGGCTTGTTCCTGGGCTCTCAAAGCAGCTTCTTTGGATGTAAACTCCTGGCGCAGCTGCTCGAGCTCTGCACGTAGATCGTCGTCATCGAGTGGTTGACATGAAAGCGGGTGGTACCTGTAACCGGGAAGAGGCCCTCCGGGTACCTGGATCTCAGGAAGATCTGGGTGTATGGGGGTGGTACGAATCGGGGAGTCGAGTGGGACAGTCGACGTCGATTCCGACAGGGGAGAGAGAAGGGAGCCCTCAGCTTTGACCATGGTGACAATATCTGGAATGGTACAGATCCAGTTGGAGAGTGTAAGGAGAAAGATCTTTGAATCGGTGTGACTTGAGAGGTTCTGGAATGTTTGAAGGTCCGATCGTCCACCTTGAGAAATCGGAGATTCTGCCACTATTCCCTCTCACCGCCAAGACATCATCATATGCGGGGAGCCTCTCCAACCTGCCTAGAAAAACGCAAGCAGTACTCATGTTCGCAGGGTGTCATCAACTCAGATTCAAGAAACTCCCTTAGGCAGGTCCTGAGTGGACCATCGTCGTGGTTCTCATCCGTCAGATCGGGTGGACTGAACTTCGTTTCACCCTGACCTCGACTAAATTGGAGTTAACTTCATACATCGTCAGCCACCATGCAGGCATTCGGTAAGTCCTAGCGATCGAAGCACTGCTCCAATGAGCTTTTATCTTCTGCATGGCTTTTGCTAATTTTGTTCTTTTGCTTCATTTAGTTCCAAAGAATAGGAGGGTAAGCTCCCCGGGTACTCCGAACAACGTATCAATCAAGGCTAACATACACTTCTAGCCCAGATTCGAGCTTGTCCTTCGGGTAATTATGGCTCAATATGCTGCGAAAAGAAGATTCTGTGCTCATTCTGTATTCAGATCAATGATATCAATAATGTGCCCCTTGGGAATGGCACTGTTTGGGTGCGCTGGCGCCTGCCATCCTCTAGTGCCACAGAGCATCAGGGTCACACCGAGAAAGCTCCTCTGTCTGATCACCGTGCCTACTGGAATTATGAGAAGACTCTCTTTGTCAGGCTCACTATCGACAGGAACTCCATGCTTCAGGAGTGCGACATCAATTTCGAGATTATTCAAGAGTTCCACTCTTCGCCCGCCAACGAAAAGCATGTACTAGGCAAAATCAAGCTCAATCTTGCTGAATATGTGGATAAGGTCGACGAAGATGAAGGGGTGGTTAGGCGGTACTTGATGACGGACTGCAAAGTTAACAGCACCGTCAAAATTGGCATCGCTATGCGCCAAGTTGAAGGAGATCGCAATTTCACTACGTATGCAAAAGCATTCTTGTCCAAGCTTTAGTTCTCGTCACGCTAAGCTTTACTAGGCCCCCTCTCAAGTCTGCTACCGTCTTCGGGGGAATTGCGAGGGTCGTTCACGCTGCCGAGCCGGGTGACTCTGAAGAACTCGGACACCTTCCATCCATCACCACCAAAAGCCGAGAAGTGGCCGACATGCAAGACATGTATCGCCGTACTCTGGCAGCCTCATGGACTTCCCGAGCCCGAGATCTGCCCGCCGATAAGCTGATCGAGGAGCTATTTGCGGGAAGCTCCTGCTGGAACAACGAATCCCACAATAACCACAACGATGCCTATCCAGACACGCCTAATGATCATCTTAGCGTGGAGGGTGCAGCGCAGCCAACACGAGCTGGAAAAAGGCTCTCGCCGAGCTTTGAAAGGCGCCCGAAAAGTGCATCGAGCAACCATTCACATAGTGGAAAGACGCCTGACTCGAATTCCACTCTCGGTCACCAGCAGAAGGGTGGCAGCATCGAACAGCAACTGTATGATGGCGCGAAAGGGCGAGGCTGGAAGCACCGACATGCTGAGCACGAGCTGTCCGAGTTTGACGTGAGAGAGGATCTGCGGAGCTGGGAAATTGCTACAAAGGAGAGTAGTGAGAGCTAGCACGTGCGATGCTGAGAAGACAACCACATGTGACGATAACGACGTTTGGCTGTATAATTCTGATGTGGGCGATGTTCAATCCTGAATACGTCTGAATCAAAGTAGACCTTGGATATCTCTTTCTTGTTTTATTGCCCATGAGCCCTGAATATCATAGATAATTTACTGTTTGTGCCACTAGATTAGACAAGGGTTGGTGGTTGGGCGGTGGGGTATGGTATCGGTCGAGATGAGCCCCGAACGTCCAGCCCCACAGTTGATCGAGTGCCGGAAGCTGACCTGGACGTGTAACCACTTTCGGGCCCACCACCCCCAAGCTTGCGGTCGACCTTCCATGGACTCTAGGAGACAAACCGGTTAAGCAATCACCAAAGATCCGTCCGCGTCACAATCTCGCATCGCCGGTCATCAATACTTGGTGCCCGTCACCTAGCCAACCGAATCTGCCCCTCTCCTCCAGTATGAAGACTATGCGCGCTTAGTGAATACAAACAAGCTCACGGGATGGAGAGAACACGGGTTGCCAAGGTGCGTCAAGTCATCGCCAGGCGGAGCAACAAGATCAATCTTGCTAATCGTTTGCTCCTCTGCAGGTTGACAATGTGACCTTGGCTCGTCGCGGAGACCAGGTCGACGGCACCCTTCACCTAACCCCTCACCACCTCATCTTCTCCCACACTCCCCTGATCTCAAGCGAAGACGCCGCCAAGGGTGTAGCCATACGGCCAAAGGAGCTCTGGATTACCTATCCCATCATCTCTTTTTGCACTCTGCGACCCGCTCCCGCGGCCTCCCGCCAACTCTCATCCATTCGCCTTCGATGTCGAGACTTTAGCTTTGTGTGCTTTTATTTCACCAGTGAACAGAAGGCCAAGGAGGTCTTTGATAGTATTAAGCAATGGACCTGCAAATCTGGTCGACTGGATAGACTCTATGCGTTCAGCTACCAGCCTCCGCCTCCAGAGAGAGAGTTCAACGGGTGGGACTTGTATGATCCACGCAAGGAATGGGAGCGCCAGGGTCTTTCCAAAGAGAACTCCGGCTGGCGAATCTCGGAAATCAACACCGATTATGCTGTACGTGCCCCTGTGGCGTTACTCTACACCCATGGACATGGGCGGAAATATGACCAGGGCTAACAAACGCTTGCAGTTCTCTCCAACATACCCTGCGCTGATTCCCGTGCCCTCCTCCATCTCGGATAATACGCTCAACTATGCTGGAAGATATCGCTCAAGGCAGAGAATCCCAGCCCTCACATATCTCCATCCTGTCAATAATTGCAGTATTACAAGAAGTTCGCAGCCTCTGGTTGGTGTGCGACAGCATCGCAGTATTCAGGATGAGAAGCTGCTGGCCGCAATTTTCTCGACTTCTCGCCCGGAACGACCACTGGCTAGCTTTACAAAGACTACTTTGGATAGAGAAGCTTCTGACTCAAGCCATGATAGTGGGTCGACGACCGATCTGGATGTATCAAACGCTGAGGAGATCGAAGATGAAATGCTAGCTGCTGCTCGGGAGATCCATCCTGAGGAACGAGCTATCTACGGTGCTCAGCAGCAAAACTTGATTGTTGATGCACGCCCTACCGTGAATGCTTTCGCCATGCAGGCGGTTGGCTTGGGCTCTGAGAACATGGACAACTACAAGTTCGCCACCAAAGCCTACCTTGGCATTGACAATATTCATGTTATGCGTGATTCCCTGAACAAAGTCATCGACGCCCTCAAAGATACGGATGTTACTCCGCTGGGGCCGAATCGCGACCAGCTCGCCCGGAGTGGCTGGTTGAAGCACATTTCAGGCATCCTGGAGGGCGCGCGCTTAATTGCTCGCCAGGTCGGCCTCCAGCATTCTCATGTGCTTATCCATTGCTCCGATGGCTGGGATCGGACGAGCCAGTTGAGTGCGTTGAGTCAAATTTGCCTGGACCCCTACTTCCGGACCATGGAAGGTTTCATGGTCTTGGTGGAGAAGGATTGGATGTCTTTTGGACACATGTTCCGACACCGTTCGGGCCATTTGAATAGTGAGAAGTGGTTCCAGATTGAGAATGAGCGTATCGGTGGTGGTGATGCAGAAGGCGGCACCGCAGGTCCCGCCAAAGCGATTGAGAATGCCTTCCTGAGTGCGAAAGGTTTCTTCAACAGGGACAACACCAGCCGGGACTCTTTACCTGACTCAGAGGGAGAGCTGCAGAGCTATGACTCTGACAATCCCAGCAAAAAGCCCGCGTCGGCGCCTCGCAGCATTGTCTCGGAGAAGGAGATCACAAAGGTGAAGGAGACAAGTCCCGTTTTCCATCAGTTCCTCGACGCCACCTACCAGCTTCTTTACCAATATCCAACGCGGTTCGAGTTCAACGAACGTTTCTTGAGACGGCTGCTCTATCATCTCTATGCATGCCAGTTTGGAAGCTTCCTATTCAATAATGAGAAAGAGCGTGTGGATACGAATGCACGCGAGCGCACCCGAAGTGTATGGGACTACTTCCTCGCGCGACGGGAGCAGTTCACTAATCCCGAATATGATCCTGTCATCGATGATCACAAACGGGGCAAGGAACGGTTGATTTTCCCTCGAGTCCAAGAGACTCGCTGGTGGAGCGAAGCATTTGGCCGTTCTGATGCCGAGATGAATGGGCCTTTCAGCTCGTTTGGAAGTACCGGCACCGAGAGTAGTGGGTCAGGTCGCGCCCCGATCTTGACTGGAATTGAGACGGCTCAGCAGTCAACTGGGACGGGTCCTGCTGGAGCCAATGTCCAAAATGCAGCATCATCTGGCATTGCCGCCGTGACTGCGGGGATTTCCACCCTCGGTGTTACGAAGGATCAGAAGAGAGACACCAAAGCTGATTCAAGGAAGATGGAGCTGGAAATGCAATGAATGGAATGGGAGAGGAGGAGTGGAATGTGATTTGACTTAATGAGAATATGATTCCCTACGAGGCACCACGAAACAGCAGTGAAGGGAAGCAGGGGTGTGTTTTCATCGCATGGCACGCTGGAAATATCTGGGTCTGTATAGGCTTCAGCATACTTCGTTTTGTGTTAAGACTTTCCTGGCATAGTCATGGCAGAACATGGATTTTGCCAGTATCGAATGTATTCATGGATGTTTGGATGTCATCGTTTCGTGCCCATCATACCCTAACTAGTTAGTAGTCGCCTGGACTGACCTGGAGGCTTGGTCGCTTTGTGGCCTTGATGCCTGAGAAAGATGCGTACCCACGCTAGTGCTAAAATGGAATGGCTCCCGCTCCGTCCAGAAGGGCAAGCGAGGGTTGAGCCCTAGCCCAAACAGGAAATCGAAGCCCTCGCCCAAAAAATCCCCACTAATCAGAGAATCTCACAACGACTAACCCTCTCGACTTCGACCTCGCCCTCCTCCGTCGACAACCCCCAATTCCACCCACCAGGAACGTCAAAATGGCCGCTGTCCAGGGAGCTATTTCCAAGCGTCGCAAGTTCGTCGCCGACGGTGTTTTCTACGCCGAGCTCAACGAGTTCTTCCAGCGCGAGCTCGCTGAGGAGGGCTACTCCGGTGTTGAAGTCCGTGTCACTCCCACCGTCACCGACATCAGTACGTCGCACCTCTCGAATTTCTCCTCTTCCGTTTGAATCGCATTAGTTTGAGTTGGATTGGATCTGCAAGAGCCGGGAAATGCCTTGAATTGGAGATTTAATATCGTTATTGGGCGGAATCATGGGGTCAACATACGCCGGGAGGATTTCATGCTAACGGATGTCTTCACTTTCTACAGTCATCCGTGCCACCCACACCCAGGAGGTTCTTGGCGAGCAGGGTCGCCGCATCCGTGAGCTCACCTCGCTCATCCAGAAGCGCTTCAAGTTCCCCGAGAACTCCGTTTCCCTCTATGCCGCCAAGGTCCAGAACCGCGGTCTGTCCGCTGTCGCTCAGTGCGAGTCCCTCCGCTACAAGCTCCTGAACGGTCTGGCCGTTCGCCGTGCCTGCTACGGTGTCCTCCGCTTCATCATGGAGAGCGGTGCCAAGGGTTGCGAGGTTGTCGTCTCCGGCAAGCTCCGTGCTGCCCGTGCCAAGTCCATGAAGTTCACTGTACGTCTACACCAGCTGCAGAAGGAGAATCCGTGGAGGGGGGTTTTATCGTTCGCCGGTACTTGGAATTAGTGGACGAACGTCTTGTTCCTTTCAAGCCAACGCACGAGATGACGCCTCTGAGACGGAATTTAACCGTGGAGGACCTATTACTAACCATGTTCATCTTCTAGGACGGCTTCATGATCCACTCCGGTCAGCCCGCCAAGGAGTTCATCGACTCCGCCACCCGCCACGTCCTCCTCCGCCAGGGTGTCCTTGGTATCAAGGTCAAGATCATGCGCGGTTCCGACCCTGAGGGCAAGTCCGGCCCCCAGAAGACCCTCCCCGACTCCGTCACCATCATCGAGCCCAAGGAGGAGCAGCCCGTCCTGCAGCCCATGTCCCAGGACTACGGCGCCAAGGCTCTTGCCGCCCAGCAGGCTGCCGAGCAGCAGCGTCTGGCCGAGGAGCAGGCCGCGAACGCCGAGGGTGGTGCCGAGGGTTTCACTCAGGAGTAAACTTTGTTTTCTAGGCCCGGCTCTTCCCTTTATCTTCGCTTCCTGTCCTAACCTCACTATACTCTCTACCTGACGCAATCAAAATTTACATGAAGAACTTCAAAAACTCTCTCCTGGTGTCTCTGTTGCAATTTTACCGACGAATGATGTCTAGTCTGCGCTTTCATTACTGGACCTTGGATCTGTTGCGTACGGGAATGGTTTCATGACGGAATGGACGTCGATGTACAAAGATCTACAGCCGAGGATATTCCATGAGGAAAAACTTGATAATGACCATGATCTTTCAATTTTGTACCGGGCAAACTGCCTCGACTGGATTAGCACTACATCCATGGATATCATCTAACAAGTCGCCTACCTATGTAGCTGTCTAGTCGTAGTGTCCTACTCCCGGGTTTGCCAAATTGAATACATCTTCAAGTTTCCTGGCCTCTGTAGCATGGACCTCTCCAGCCCCAACACATGGATGCTGTATATACCTGAGACTGACCCTTGGGCAGGCGACTGTTTCCGTGCCGATAGCTCTGGGGTACGAGGAAATCCAACACGGTGTCGTCTCGTCTTTCTCTTATGCTTCAAAATTCTAGAATGTTTTTTTTTTAAAAAAAAACCCCCTTTTTTCAGGGTGGGAGTCGAACCGTCAACCTTGCTCTACCATACAAAGGGCCAGCGATGCTCGATGCTCATCGCATGATGCTCAAGATGTCTGATCTCGATGCCGCACCCATTGAATATCACACTA
>JAXQJV010001105.1:0-10154 GCA_037042255.1 Penicillium sp. PG106-07D
ATGGTGGGGGTGTGCAGGCGGGCTGGTTCTTCCGGCGGGAGCCCCACAATAGGCAACCGATCCCCCCTCGATCTGGTGTACCCGATAGGAGTGGGAATAACCTCATGGCTTCAAAAGATAGCCGCAACGTAAGAAAATGCTCATAACAGTACGGAAGATTGGCGAATTTCTAGGCTTAGCGGGTAATTATATTTCTACGACCGTATCCTATCAAAAAAACAGGCTAAGCCTTAACGAAGTCCCACACTATTGACTAGTCTAATTATGATTTGAAATCCGAGTTGAAATAATAGTCTACCCAGAGGACTATGAGGAAAAGCAAGTGGTTGCCATTGATTTTTATACCATATTTAATTATCCACGAATAATGTCACGTTGATACAAAATAAATGGTCTGCAGGTCCTCCTCATATAGAAATCTCTGTAGGGGAACTATCTGCTTGTGGGAACCTCTTCAAATTCTCTGCCACCTCTCCTTTCCGCCAACAGAACTACACGTATGAACTATCACTCCGTAACAGGCCTTTATCTTTCAATCGTAAATACTCAGCTCGTGGTAAAGGAGTAAAGCCCCATAGCTTACTAACAATAACCTTTTGCCGACCGTGGAACTTATACATCGAGCGACGTAGCGCCTCCACTGCAGTCGCTCGATGGCGATCGACACTTCGGACGGAAAGCAGAATCTGGCCCACCTTTACACGAGCTACTTTGCCAGCTGGCTTACCGAATGCGCCTCGTATCCCGGTTTGGAGACGGTCTGCACCGGCGACACTCAAAATCTTATTGATTCGGATTACATAGTGAGGGTGAACTCGGACACGTATGTGGAAAGTCTCTTTGCCCGCAACTTTGATAAGGTATCTTTTAAGAACTTAAGTTAGACTTTGAGGATAATAAATTCAACAAATTCAGTTAACTCACTTATCGGCATAGATACGTGTAGCTTCTAGAGCTTCTGAGCTTAGCTGTTCGTATTTATTAGATACTAAGTGTATAGTGCACGAGAAGTCGTCCATAGACGCCTTCTTCCGTCCTAGATTAAAGATACGAATCTTATTATCTAGGACACTACGGTTAAATTATGACTTAAGGTAAGGCTAAATAATAAATATTATTAATACGATTTTTCGTTTTTATCTGCGCGGAGGCGTTAGCTAGAGTAAGCTCTAACCTTATTTTTGTAGTACCGATAGCGTTAGGTAGGTCTACGCGCTATCTTTGTGAGCCTTAATGAGAAAACCGTTAGATATAGAAGGAATAAGTTAGGAAAGTCAACGAATTAACCTAAGCCGTAAATAAGAATAGATAGGCGAGCTGGTCTGTGTATGCCCCTATTAGCCCTATATTACTTCGGTCTCCGAAGGCGGCTTAATTATCTCCCCGCGAGATCTACCCGTAAGATCGGCCCGTCCCCTATCTGCCCTTGATGGATCGGTCATCGGGTCTTTATTAGGTTCCGTTACCGCCTAATCTTATATATATTACCTTCTTGGTATCCGTAGAAAATATGAGTAGACCTGATAAGCGCCGAGTTAGATATTTAGCAGACCGTTCTAGCTAATATATTACGCCGATAATTAACTGGTATGATTCCCTCTGCTTGCTAATACTCCCTCTACTTAGTAAAATCTCTCTGTGGAAAATCAAATACTTTATATGGTTTTTATATATTTTATTATTCTCACTCGAAAAAAAGTCACTATTCATTCCAACAATTCTGTTTCTAATTAGCCTCTAGTTTCCATCGCAATCAGCACTAATAGAGAACCGCAGTGATATACCCCTAAGCGACGTCGAAAAAACCCACAACACCGTCGATATCACAGCCGACGGAAAGTGACTAACGATTATAAGCTTCCTCCGCGCGACCTTTAAGGATGGAAGTGGATTGCTGTTGTGTTAGCGATTCTGAGCTCGACCTTCCTCTTTGTACTGGATAATACTATCATTGCAAACATTCAGGCTGACTATCTGTCAACAAGCTATCATGGATAAGTGTTGGGTTAATTATGAGTGCTTCTGCAACTGTGCTTCTTTGGGGTAAAATTCTCTTCAAATTCAACATAAAATGGACCTACATCATCAGCGTCGCGATATTCGAGATCGGATCTGCGGTTTGCGGATCGGCACCTAATATAGATGCCCTCATTGTGGGTCGTGTTTTCTGCGGTATCGGTGGGCCTGGACTATACTGCGGTTTGATCATACCTCTGGCAGTCATCACCACACTACAAGAGCGGCCAATGTATGTAGTAAGCACTGGTATGATATGAGGTCTCGGCATCGTCCACGGCCTAATTGTGGGAGGAGGATTCACTCAGAGCTCTGTCGGCTGGCGCTGGGTCTTCCATACCTTGGGTTAAGGGAACATTGAAGTCAGCCTGGACGTTGATTTGGCTAATGATGTGTTAGAATTACGAGTTGAGTATTTTTATAATGTTCCGCTCGATAACCTCCTTGAAGATGTCCTGGAATAAATGATGCTTCGAGACCTCAATAGTGCGTTCTAGCTAGAGAATGACCGTTGTGTTCCAATTTCGGTGGCCTGACACCTGAAATTCAGCACTGGGTACTGCTTGTTTGAACGAAGATATTTCCTTCTTGGGCACGGTCATCATGTTGAACAATCAAATACAAGATGGCCTAGAAGGAAATATGACCACGAAAGTACTAAATTATGCAAACTTCCACTCATCGTGTAAGATAAAGCCCATGCTTGTCAGAGTTTGCAAAGCGTTTTAGTCGAGTACATTCGCTGCTAGCGGGATATCGTATTGCACCGGTGGCGGAAAGCAGAACAAGTTGAGGCTTCCACTACTATCCGGTCCAGTCACTCCTCATCGATGCAGTCCTTGCTAAAGAAAGCGAACGAAGCCTTAAGCGACATAGTGGCGTTAGCCTGAAGTCGCAGGGTTTCCAGAAATCGCTGTATCAAATCAACCCAATTGGGAGAAATGCGTTACCTTACGGTTACGCTGATACTTTCGAGGTTATCATTCGCAATACTAGTTTAGTGTCTTCGTTTCTACGCCACTTCATTATTGTCAATTCTAGGAAAGAATCGATCCTCTCTGGCGGTCTTTTTCGTAGTAATTCTAGTTGAGACGAATGAAGTCGGCAACACGTGCACCTCCACCGAGAGGGAATATGGGCAAGCCGAGACAGTAATGGCGAGTACTCCTTGTAGGCGCATGGGGTCGAGGGGGTTGAGGATAGGACTAAGCGGAACCAATCTTGGATGCAAAGGTTGATTGATTGAGGAAAAGAGTCACTGCTATGGGAAAGCGCGAATAACTCCCAAACGACTAAGGTACACCATGCTACGCCAACCCTGTCCTAGCGGTAAATTACGGCTCCGTGTTTCGACACCAACCCTTTGCGTAGTCACTACATCAGGATTCGGTAACAGGTCGATGATATTTCAGTAAAGATACGCTACACTTCCGACGAATCGGATGGCGGTTCCATGAATACACTTTACATCCTTCCTCTTCTTATCTACTTCTGGCCGCAGACAATTAGCCTTGCTATAGATCGCTTTTGCCCATTTGAACAGATTCAGTCACCCTGGGACCTCCCACTTGATAGGGCATGCTTCCTGCCCTCACCTGAGGGCATAACTCTACCGAAGTAAGCTTTGAGTCTTGGTTACCCACCAACCGGACACGCATTCCCTTGATCTCCAGCATTATTATCCCCTTCATGTCCGAGTGCTTCGCTCTCATAGATATACCCTCGATGAACAATGTACGCCAGTAAACAGGCACACCGTTGGTCTTGGTCTGCTGATCGGAGTGTTGGGCGGTTTACTGGAATGGCTATTCCATTTCTCTCGCTGGTATACCCATCTCAGATCTGTATACCTGGTTGTCATGTGCCGATAGACCGGTGGCCGATTTCTGCGCTCCGCTAACCATCAACTCCATTACTGGAGTATACATTTGGCATATTTAGTCGCAGGCCGAATCTGGCTCCCTTTCGAAATCCTTTCCTCGGTGCCCCGGGGCCTAGCTGAGTATACTGAAACGCACGTGACTTCACTAGCGTGGTTCTGCCTAGGGAATGGTTGGCTCCCGGCTGTCCCTCCGCTTGCTGCGGCCTTCAGGTACTTGAGGTCCGTAACCCCTTGCTATCTCCCCTTGCAGAGTAACTCTTCCACTGACCAGGCTATGTGATCTGGGGCAGTTAAAGCCGCCTACGACGCGACTACATTTCCAAAACTCAATTTGAATACACAAGACGATCGCAATGGGAAGGGTAAGCGGAAACATGACAGGCACACCGTTGGTCTTGGGCTACCAAACCGGAACTGTTGCCCGGTCTTACCAGCCAAATTTGATGTCCCGGAGGTATCATAGATCACGGAGGCTAACCTATAAGTTCCCTAATTCTATTCACTCGTTTATTATATGCTCCTTGAAAGGAGTAGTCGGCCCTTCCCATCGATCACATCGTTGGATGGCACAGCTGGTACCAAACCTAGACGCGATTTTGTGGAGGAAAGGAGTTTTTTGGTCCTCGACGGAATCTCTAGACTGTCGAAGAATTCTAGGGCCCTCTTCCGACGGCCGTATGCCGCTGCCCGTCCCTGCCCGTCCAGGCGGTGGCCGGAATCCTCAGCTCTCACCCTTCAGTCGTGGGAGACCTTACATCCAAGGACGTTGTGCAGTTTCTTCCCTAGAAACCGCCGCCAGTAAGCGCTTGGAGCTCGCACAAGGTATTTATCTATGTCGGCATTAGGAATTCCAATTGGAAGATCAACCTAGAGGAGTGAGAATGTACTACTGTACTGTAGGATTTGGAAAGAGGGGACAGGGCGGAATGCGCCCTAGGTTCTCACCTACTTGTAGTATTCCTGCATTTCACACCAAATGGTGATGCAACTGATCACATTATAGCTGGTCTTACCGGGCAGAGATGACATTCCTCAGCCCGGCCATCTTTCGAGCCCAATGCATTATGTGATGTTTTCGTCTTCCTAAGAGACGCGTTTCATCGATTGCTTAAGTATCGTTAGTGCTATACTTGAGCTTCTACTTCGTAGTTTAGTCAATTGTTTTGGTCTGACGTATTAGGAGCTGGAATGGGCGGCGTTAGCACTTGCAAGGGGGTAGTACTGAGGTTAGGGATGCGCCTTGGATTGATGATAGCGCTTGGAAAGCTTGCAGAACCGCTACTGGCGGAATTTGATCCATGCCAACACGCAACGGCAGCCAGGAATTTGAGGCGTGACCGGGTGATTGGACACATACTGATGTTGCTAGGTACTAGTTTCAACCCTTGATACTTAACTTAAGACATGCTCCACAAGAAAATTCAGTGGGAGACCCGGCAGTCTACAGATAATAAATACTTACATGGCAAGGTCACCTTAAGTCTTCTTCTCCCCGGATCAACCATAGTACACTTCATACTCTTCGGTGTTCCTGCCTAGACAATGGGAATGGACGAAAAGCACGAGCCTGAATACGTACCGCTCGTGACGAGCGAGTTGGATTACAGTCGGTATTGGGTTGTCGAGGATAAAGGCAAAAAGTCCAAGACTCGATGTTCCTCCCTATGTCTCTGGCTACTTCTCTTTGAGTTGGCTAATGTGGCCTCTTTTATTGCTGGATACTTTATTCTGATAAAAGCAAGAGAACAACACCAGCATCAATTGGATGACTGTAAGTTTAATACTGCTCGTAACGGAGAAATTGCACCAGAAAACCACTCATACATTTTAGATGGATCTCTCTCTCAATTTAACAGGACCTGGGACTATAGCAATCATAGTACTCTTGGTGAGCCTCAAGAGAGTGGAAGCTTTTATAATGAGACCTGGGAGGACATGGCCGGGCGTAAGTGCTCCCCGGTTTAGCGAGTGCAATGTGCTCATTACTTTAGACTATGGCATTGTGTCCGTCACCGAAGAGTGGGCAGCTCAGCATGGTTTAGGCCCGAGTGCACCCACTCCCGATACACCAGGAGAGCTGGTCTATCAAATGGATGGCTTTCATGCTATGCACTGTTTGGTGAGTTTTCTACCCCAACACCACTTACCTTATATGAGCCCATATTAAGACAATACACAACTTTGGCAGCATCTGATCCGAATGACTTTGCTGGCCAATGATGTCTTCGATCACCACACACGGCATTGCCTGGACTACATACGCCATACACTGATGTGCAACATGGATGTCACACTCGCTGGCTTGGATAAGGACAATCTGTTCGAAGCCGAGTCGAGTTATGCAATTCATACCTGTCGAGATTACGACGCCGTTGTTCGTTGGAGTGTGGCCAACAGGTGGAAGGGTCTCTCGCAGTGGTTTGTAGATAATTTGTAGCGAATCAAAGGTCTGGTGACTGTCGTCTACTAGATGGGAATCAGAGGTGGAGGTTAGCAGCCTCTTCATTGGAGTTGATTGGTTGGCGCGACTGTTCCATCTGTCCGCCTGCTTCTGATTTCCCCTGTCACTGATTGCAGGAGACTCGAAACGGCTGAGCTACCTCAGTGATTCTCAAAAGCCCTCGCATTTGAAGGATCCAGAGACCTCGTGGAATAATGTATCGAATGAGTAGGCTTCATCGCTGAAAAGGAAACTTCTCAACAGTGCGCCGCAGAGACAGGTTCCACCGACAATCTAGGCAATTATCAACGATGGTGGTACTAGTATTATGCTTGGTCACATAATAGTGATCCACATAAGTTGTGAATGGGCTGGGGATGATTTGGAACGGCTTCTCGTTTTCACTCTAGGCCTGGTGGATTAACAGCTTCACAAGATATTTCCAATTTAGTCAGCCACCACGAAAACTGAATTTTTTCCCCATTCGCCCTTCAACTCAACAGTAGATCGGGCTTGGAGAATGCACGCCGCTTTCTAAAAGGTGTGGTGATCACTCTGGCAGCGAATGAAGGCAGGCCAATATGAACACGATCATTTCCCACCAATGCGACGGAAAATCATTCAATTTGTCAGTATTGCACTATATTTTGTCTTAATACATCCTAGCATGTGACAGATTTCATAAAGGTCATTCAGATGTGGCGTAGTTCAGCTTCTAGGTTGCAGCTATTGAAGCTGTTCATCAAAGCGCTCTTCGAAGTTGGGATTAAGTTATCAGGTCAGTGCGTATCAAATTAAGCTTGAACTACTTGAAACAAGGAATCCTAACGCTATGACTGTTGAGGCCAAAACCAAATCTTGAGAGGGGGTATTCTACCTCAAACCTTCACGGCAGGATCGAGTCGGCAACAGTCGGACTACGGCTGACGACAGTTGCTGACATGTAGGGTTGCACTGCAGACGGCCTGAGTGCAGACCCCGCACGCAAAGCATCATGATTAATTATATAGTATCACGGTAAATAAGAAGCTTTCGATATCATAATACTGCAGGTGCAAAAGCAATTAGATCATTCAAAAGCTGGATCGAATTAATGCCAGATTGTCTGTCGGCAATGCTTTCGTCCTACTGCTATCTTTGACGGCGATAATACTCCTATGTTTTCTATGCTTCAAGTATCGCATAAACACCAAAATTAACACTTTATCATCCAGAGATTTATCTATCAAGTTTTAAGTAACCCTCTTAGCAGGCTTCCCGGGCCTAGATCTGCTAAGTGGACCAGTTTGCTTTATAACTATTACTCCCTGAAGGATCAACTTCTAGACTATGTCTATTCTCTATAGAAATATGGTACTAAAAATTCAAAATAATCTAATCTGAGTATATATTTTCCGGTCGGTTAATCACTAACCGATGATCGACAGGCCCTATCGTACGGGTCAGCCCGACTCGAGTTGATATCTGCGATGCGTATGCAGTAAAAGAGATCTATAAGAAAAACACTAAATACTACAAGAACAGAGTTTTACTAGCGGCTAATGGAGATAAAAACTAACAATTTATTCAGCACTGGCGACTCACATTTCCAAGCCGCTCGTCGTCGACTCCTTATATCACTAATTACAGACTCTGTAGTATCCCATTTTCTGCCCTAGTTTTCTAATCGAGTTAAGTATGCCATTAAACGAATTTCAGAGGAGATGATGGACCGAGGTGCTGTAGATATTTTCAAATGGTGGTTATTTATGGCGACTGATATCATCGGCGAGTTGACTTTTGGAGAATCTTTCAAAATGCTCGAGGTAGGCATAATGAGTTGAGCTTTATTAGTCGACTTTTTTATTAAAGAGAAGTGTTGACTTTTAGCCGACTTAATATTCCAGAGATCTAGCAGTGCTCGCTAGGAACTAACCTATTCGAACAATCTTCCTGTCCCTCGTTAAACTTGGGGTATACCTACTACTTCCTCTCTTTAAATCGATAGCAGTAGTTGGAAAGTGGATTAGATTCTACGCGTACTAGTCGGCTTAGCGATATAAGAAACACTTCGAAGAGAACCTAAAGAACCCTAAGCTAACCTTATTCATAAAGATCTTTCACACCGAGAGGAGTGGTCTCAGCATAGAAGATATCCTATACGAGGCGTAGGGCTATACCTATTATTACGGGTAGCGATACCACGGCTGCCTGCTAGAATCCTTAGGAAAAGCGGAACCGGTTAAAGAGCTATATACTTAACCTGAGCCAGTAATAGATAAAGATCTTCGTAGTCTGCCTTATCTAGGTAATAAGCGAAGCTTTGCGCCTCTATACTACTATCCCCTTTGGCTTACCTCGGGCTTTTCTACCATAAGGTGCATAGTTCAGTAGTTATCTTATTCCTGGTAGAGTGACCGTATCTATATAATCGTATAGCCTCTATCGGGACCTAGAGATCTTTCTAGTACCAGAAAGGTAAGGTATATATAACGAGACGGCGGATTTAAATCGCTGGTTGTGGGATAGATTTGTACCTAAACCCTAGCAAAAAATATAACTAAGTCATTGAAAGATATATCAATTAATCCTATTTAGTAGCGGTTCAGGAGGTGCGTTTTGCTTTGATATAAGGTTGATCGCTTAAGGTAAGATTACCGATATAATGTTCGCAGTCTGCATTTAAATATATCTTGCCCGTATCGAGCTTCGTCTCACTAACTACTTTATTCTTCCGTCGATTTCCCGAGGATCGTATTTCCAAAAAGGAGGGGATGAGTAGTAAGGAGAGGCTTATAAAGTGTATTCTCCTTATAACTCCGAAGGGTCACCGGTGTCTAGTTGAGGCCTAATAAGTGTCCTATATCCAACGCCGACTACATTAAATCGGGTCGTAGGGGACCAGGGAATACATTCTACTAAGGCTATAGTCTTAGGCCTACGTTTGTTTACTAGAGGTCTATACCCCTTCCTATACTCGCTTCGATTCTTTTTATGGATATTGTATTATATCGATGCGTTATACGTAGAGTGTCTATATATAGATATATATAGGGTAGTAAGAGTAATCCCGTTTTCCGCCACCATCCTCCTAGACTCACTATATTTAGCTTGAACCTATATCTAAATTCCGAGAAAGAAATAAAATCTAATAAGTATAATTAAATTTTAAGGTACCTAGAAAACGCCGAAGTCGCCGACTTCTGATATTGCTCGGTAAGCTAGTAGCGCCGCTAATCGTCTCTATTTTTACTACTAATCATCAAATCAAGCTTTCTTAATAATTTAGATCCGTCTATAAAGTAAATTATTCGCGTTCGTTAATTTACGACAAAGATATAATGCTAAATTAATAGTCTGCCTATGCACTACTAGTTAAATTATTATATTAATCTATATCTATAAATAAAGTAAAGATAATTAATCAAATCCACTTCGCTCTCGTTATCTTTTAATTGTGTATCGTTATTCCTCCACAAAATATCGCCTAGTTTTGTCTTGAAAATTCACCCTCTTTCTAAGGTTTCTTTAACCTATCCTATATCATCCACTATCGGATAAAGACGTAGTCTATATAGTAGTACCGGGCTATAAAAACAGACGTTTACGCTTTATTGCTAGACTAAGTAATAGAGTTAGGGCACTAGCAACAATAACGAGGTGTTACGCGTAGCCTACTAGTCACAGTGAGTTTGTACCGAAGGGGTGCTAGTTACCTTAGTTGTTATAGGGTACAACAACTATATGTGCAGAGGCGGCTGATTCCGGCCTGGTCGGCACAGACTTCGATCCCAAGAGTATCTCGCAACCGTACCGTTGCTATGCTAAGCCTTACAC
>JAXQJV010001106.1:0-10088 GCA_037042255.1 Penicillium sp. PG106-07D
GACCCAGCCATCGTGAATCCAAATGCTAATGCAAGCCTAATGACTGCTACCTTTTGGATCGAAACGGTGCAACATAAGCTCCGAGTGCCAATCTTCAAGCGTGGACAAGCCCCAATGAAAATCTCCCCGATTTCACCAGCACACCAACCCGTGCCAGTTTTCCTCGTCAACCCACCGCATGACATCACTGTCCCCAAGACGATCACTGTCACTTCGACACAGATCCAGTATTCTCAATTGGTTAATCTGGTATTCGACGGGTTGATCTGGCCGCATATAACAGTATCGACGCTGATTCCATCGGACCCAGTAACAGTACCAGACTCGGTCTGGAATTGAGAGACAATTGGAGCTCTAATGGGTGTGTGAAATTGTGATGATTGCTGGGTAGTGATTTGCTACGTATTCATACAAGATTTGTCTTCGTTGAATTGTAATACTCTCTTTGGCATTTGTGCCATTTACCAACCATACGACTCCTCCCAGTAAGTCCAGATAGGAAAACCCCACCCGGCGGACATTATCCGGTGTATTAGGTGCATATCCGGAAGGAAAATCAAGGCGCCCCAAGGCACCGACAGTATACATTCAGACATGGTCACCTCTGAAGAGGGCCAGTCGGCTCTAACAAGAACACCAAAAGAAAAAAGAAAAAAGAAAAAAGAAAACGAAAACTGAAACGAAATGAAGAACAAAGTGAGACCTCCCTCTCTCACCTTCACCTCACATCTTCACCCAGTTTTCTTCCTTCATCTCACCCACTGAGGTTCTCGGAGAGAAGCAAAAACGGTCGAAAAGCCCCAGAGGAACGCCACAAAAAACATCCCCTCCATACATGTGTGGTATATCCGTTTTCATTCATCTCACCTCCCTCACGTTCTCGGAGCGAAGAAAACGGACAAAACAACAGAGGAACGCCGTCGACTCCACAGCCATCATCCCTCACAGTCTGGCATGGTGTATGGTGGTGGTGGCGGTGGTGTCGGGGGCTGCAGCGGGCCCTCATCAGCTGGCGCGGGGTTGCTGGTGTTGTCTTCAACATGATTGAAAGTTGTTAGCATTTGATCCTGGGGCATAAGGGCAATGATGAAACTCACGAACTGTAACTTACCTTGGTGCCCCCCCTGAACGGGCAAGTCGATGAGGGTCGCTGCGGCCAGCGCCGCGGCGGCGGTGTTCATGGCTGCGGCGACAGTGTTGTAGGCCTCGGTGGCCGTATGCAAGCCACCAAGGCTATATCACAAGATGTTAGCTTTTGCACAAAGGCCCTCCAAAAGAGGTCCAAGAAGAGGTCCAAGAAGAGGTCCAAGAAGAGGTCCAAGAAGAGGTCCAAGAAGAGGGTCCATGAGAGGGTCCATGAGAGGGAACAGGACATATTCAACAGGAATCATGATCTTTAACTTACGGGATTGCCTCACTGGCCTTCGCCTTCTCCTTCTTCCTCAGGACGTAAAACCCGAGGGCAAAGAGACAGGTCACCACGATACTAATGACGACCCAAAGGCCGTCCGGGATCTTCGCCAGGATATCGATGGCGGAGACGGTGGTGGTGGAGGGGGAGGGAGGCGAGGGAGGTGACGGGGCCACGAAGGGCACACGCAAGAAAGTGCTGGTGATCGTGGAAGTGATATACTCCATGATGGCAATGTTGTTGAGAGGAAAACATTGAGGGCTCGGGGGAAACACGATCTACTCTCGACTTGAAAGGTTCGTGCCTGCCGAATTTGCACTATTTACGTCGACACTACGTCTGTAGCTTCCTATTCCACTAGTACATGCCTCTCAGCTCCGTCCGCAGCTTCCTCCGACGATCAGTTTGGTCTCGCCCTTCGATAAGGTTGATCTCAAATCGGATGCACCCGAGATTGTAATGACTGAACCATGGAAACACTTCATCCATATGAGCGAACAACGGTATGATCTGGCGAACCAAGATTCAGAAATCTTTCAGCAATGATTTCTTCCGCCTGATGAGGCTTCAGAACAATGTATCTTCAGCCTGTTTTCTTCCTTCATCTTCCGTCGCTCAGTTCTCGGAGCGAAGAAAACGGACAAAACAAGAGGAACGCCGTCGACACCACAACCCTTCATGCTCCCGGGGAGAGCTTGTCTACACCATGGGCAAGGGTGCGCACAAAGCTCACCGCTGCGTTCGCCGAGGCGGCGGTGAAAGTCGAAGAAGCAGCGGACGTGCGAGGGCTTCTTGGGGGCGGGGGCCGAGCCAGGCGTCGCAAGCTTAATTGTTAGCGTTTACTACCACTGAATAGGGGCAATGATGAATCATGAGGCACATGATGTGCAACTTACCTGGCTGCCCCGCCGGCATGGGCAAGCCGTTTGGAGGCGCTTGGGGAACCGTGGCGGCCACATTGGCGGCGGTGGTGTCCTCGGCCGCGAGGGCCCGATTCAGGTCACGAAGGCTATGCCACGAGATGTCAGCCAATGTAAGAAAAAGCCTCCTTCCGCCATTTCCTTCCAGCCGTGGAAACGTCGCCCATGCTCATCCCAAGGAGAAATTGCTAAATTAGAAAAGAATGGCCGTGGTCCTTTATCAACGCTGCTCATCTGCGAGTACTGTACCATCAATTGACAGCATTGACCTAAGACTACACCACGGTAGGTTTGCGAGGATATGTAAACTTGAGATCTACTAGGCAGTGTGGAACTGGAGGCCTGTCAGTCAGGAACCTCAGGATTAACTCGAGAAAGCAACAACCTTAGTTGAGGTGGTTTTCCGAGGTGGTTACCTGTTGATGTTTTTTCCAGTCGTGATATCTATGGCATCAACGACTGCTGGTGGATATGACCATGCTAGCTCCCTACCTATAGGTAGCTAAAGATACCTACGGTCGTAACTACTGTGCAGCCGCAGTACCTTAGTTATCGTTCCCAGATGCAGTATTCACAAGGCTCTCCCTCCAATTTGAAGTTGATCACTTATACAGTCTTGATACCCGTTTTAGATTTCCACGGATGATGATACCGTAGCTCCAGAATAACACATCATGTAGCCATCACGAACAAGCATCTCAAAGTACCACCTCGAACAACCACCTCGAACAACCACCTCGAACAACCACCTCGAACAACCACCTCGAATAGGGCAGGTGGGCATCTCGAACGACGAAGTGGCTGGGACATACCTAATCTTTCTACAGACAAGAACCAAAAAAAACGCGAAGTTGTGGCATCATGGATGAAGAACGTTATGATTGTGAACATTCGACTTCCAATGTGGAACTATGTACATCTACAGCGTCTATTCATACAATGCGCCTGTACAACTCCCAATTCTATCTATAACCTCAAGATATCGCCATTCCGATCAATCCCACCCCGAAAATGATCAACCACGACCCTCCCCCCGAGCACAGTCTCCTCAACAATCCCCCGCACATGTTTCGGCTCAATACGCCCATACCAAATCCCCTTTCCAGCCAGCGGATGCAGCGCCGCCTCTGCAGCCGACTCCGAAGTCCGCACCGTCATCTCCGGCGGAATATACACAATGACATTTCCCGCATACTTATGCCCACCAACATGGCTTATCAATCCCACATTCGCATGGTCTGGCGCATCGACACCGGCGCCCTCACAGCTTGCGGAGTTAAATCCGTTGTCCCGCAGCACGCGCTGGAACTCGGCTTCGAGGACGGGTGCCATTATGCCGCAGCGCTTGTCGCGGCCGCCGTGGCCGCAGATTAGGATTGTGGGGGAGTGGGTTATGTCCACTGCGGATGGGAAGTGGGATGCCAGGTCTGGGGCACGGGTCATATCTTTATGTTTGGAGTGCAGGAGGGAGGAGTGCACGTCGTGGAGGTGGGTTGGGAGGAGGAATGCGCGGATGAAGGTTGTTAGGTCTGTGTTGGTTGAGGGGGGATTGATCTCGGTTGGAATTGAGGGGATGTACTTGAAGGCTGGGAAGAGGAAGGCTGAGGCTGTTGATGGGGTTGCTGTTGTCGGTTTGATGGAGGAGTTTGTGACGAGAATGTTGTTAAAGGGCTGTAGTTAGTTTGAAGATTAATAAATGCTTCGTCGCTGCCATGTCTGGTTTCTCCCACGTACATTAAGATATGGCCCGCCACGGCCCATGAGTTGCTTGAGTCCTCGCACGAGATTCCCCCAACCTTGATCTTTCCCGTCGTCCTCAATTCGGCTCGTCCAGTTCCGCTGTCCGGTGCAGACGATGAGCTGCTGCGCATAGGCCACCATAGTCCCGTTCAATGCGTGTTCGTGATCGATGGGCAGGCCTTCGGGCATCGCTGGCGTCGGCGGACAGTCGCAGCTTGCCTCGGGGCAGGTCCTGATCACTGGGAATGGCGGTGGAATATCCAGGCGTGCACGATGTCGACTGGTGCGGCATTGTGTCGTGGAGAGTGGCCTCGTGAATGTGATGCCATGTTGGTATTGTCTGCTCCAGTTGCGCGCGAGAGACTGCGCGATGGCCGTTGCCCGTGGTCTCATTGCTCAGCCAGGGTTGTTGTGCGTTGATCTAGAAACAATGCAACCGGATCCTTGGAGAGAAATGGGCGCCAGGAATAGCGGTGCGACAGAATCATAATTTGGGCAGAAGCTGTTTGTCATGTATCTCCGAGGACGCGCTCGGAGCGGAGATTAGCGGCACCGGCAATCAAGGCGTCCATACCAAGAACACGCCCGAGAGACGGTGCAGCGCTTATCTCTAAACACTGGATATTTCAAGTCTACCTGATACAGGCATCATGCATGAATCGGTCAATTCCATTGTTTCGTTCTGCTAAAGTCGGAAATAAAATGTGCTGTTGATCTCTCTGATTCACCACGTGATGTATACCTGACGTTGCGTCGACTTCAATGCAGCCAGTTGCAAAAATGTTTCAATGGTAGGAGTACAGCTCGAAGTTACTTCCAGTAAGATATTAAGAAGCCCACAGAAGCCTCACGGCCGGCCAGACTGGTGATCAAGTCGACCCCTCACGAGGCCTCTCTCCAAAAACTTCCAGAAGCATATGGCTATCTCAGGACCGCCCGCACGAAGCGGAGGAATCTCCGATTGCCGGAGATCATCTCATGCATCACCCTCAACACAAACCACCACATTTCTCTATTTACCATGTCTATGTTCAGAATAGAGATCCTTGAAGTAGAACAAGATCACCCCGCATCGTCCCAGCCCCCTCTAACCCTCAATCCCAGAGATCATGTCTGTAACAAACATTTGGACAAGCGCCGCCGAGCGATTCCCGGGTTTCTGCCGAAAGTCGGACGGACTCACGGCTCACCAGCCGTTCTCCAACTTGCCAGACCCGCTCTGCCACTCTGGCTGAGCGGCTCGGGTTCTGATTCTGTTATTGGGTTTCCCTTCTCCAAAGAGGAGGTTTTTGGAGATCATTCTGCCCTGAGTGCTCGGTGCCAGAGTCGGAGTACACGACCGCCATTGATACACCAAGCACTGCAATTCTCTGTATCCGGACCCGACAGCATTTTAGTTAGTCCGCGATGTCGACCCGGAACAATTGCATCCGTCAAGAAACGGATACGGCGAAATATGCCATTCTGGTCATTTGTTAGGGTTCGGCCCCACAAGCAAAATCCTCCTCGCCTAGCTCTCTCTCCTTTCTTTTCTTCAGAGCTTCAATTCTCAACTCTCTTCCTTTGTGTACACGCCTGCACAGCACTAGTGGCCTAATGTGGTCGCTGTCGTCGTGCTCTCTGCGTGGTTGTCCGATTGTGAGAGACTCTCGTGCTCAGCTTCGATTAGGTTGAGGATTTCTTACCGTTGCATTTAGGGATTGATTAAGATTGGACAATGTTGTGACAACTGAAAGGAGCTCCTTGTTCGAGGACCTGTGGCAATCTCTTCAAACTTCACGCCTTCGTTGGACTCAGTTCATGTGGTGTATGCCCGATCGCTTGACGTAATGACGCGCATCTGTATGCGATCGACGGTCAGCAGCGACGAATAGCGCAATGGCTTCTCAAGTCTAGCGAACATGTCCACGCTGAGAACCAAAATGGATGACACTCACAACACAGGATGAGGACACCGGGAATTGGGTTGTCGGTCGTGGATAATGCGCCGACGACTTCCATAATCACTGTAAGTTTGCTCTTGACTCCCTTTTTTTTTCGTTCTGAAACTGCCTCCACCATTCGTGTGGTCTCAACCGCTCCCTTGCGGTCGGCCTCTTGATCAAATGATGAAATATTTCGGATGTAAACTCACAGACCTGTTCGGAATGCGCAAAACCGTGTCGAGATTTCCGTTGCCTTCCTTCTGATTGATCAATTATTGCCCTTGTTCTTTTGAATATTTGCCATGTCTTGTTTGTGACAATTCACTGACTCGGCAATCTAGGACTCACTATTGTCAAAAGTTGACTTGGGATCTTGAGTTTGGTCTTTCAGTCTGGGTCTCTGTTCTGAAGGTTTCGCATTCAATCATTCGTGGCTTTGGGCTCGAGTGATCGTTGAGTCTCGCGAATAGGTAGTTGCTATGGAATTCGTGTCATGCTTTGGTCGCCGACCGTAGATTTCTTAGCTGAATGGAGAGTGTTCCCGATGACTTTGTTTCTATTGCTCGAATTGTAGGGCTTTGGTTCTAGTAGTACTTGAGAACAGTTAGCTCGGGGCTCATGACCTGACGTAAATTTAATCGAGGGACGTAGAAGAGTTCACCATGACACTTGCCAACGGAAGGGCATCACCAACTGGCATCCCCAACACAGGACGGCATCTCTCATGATGCCTCTGTTCAATTCTCTCAATTCTCTCCCGTCTCAAACATCCGTGTGATCCGGTCGGAATTGACTCGGACCACCATCTCCATTTACCCACGCGCAATCCGCGGCGAGCTGGACACTTTTTTCTTGTTTGCGGGGCCCATTCTAGCAATTACCCCTCATTACGTGAGCTTCTCCGCTGCGGGGAGCTAACCAAAACGGGCAAAGTAGCCCAATTTACTTCCGTGGAAGGTTACGCTTAGACGTGGTGCTGGACTGATGGGCCGACGGGGGAACGGGGGGTGTACATGCACGTACCATGTCAATGAAACGGATGATCATGGGTTATAATAATCTTAGCAGTGGTAGTCGAGCGAAGAGAGTGCGCAGTGGCATATCTACCAAATGCTATTCAGATTGAACGTTGGCCTTAGGCAGGATTTGGATATTTCCCCGCACGAGCTGTCACTATCATTACCATCAACATCATTGCCAGCACCAGCTCAAACTCGCCGAACGAAGGCCGATGGAGTCGACAAAGTCACTCCAAGAGAAATCGGTCCGGGAAGCCGGTGCCAGAGTACCTGAATGTCTAGACTCACGCATGGATGCCCCCGGTACTGGGCTGCACGAACACGAACCCGCCCTCAGCTCTCCCCTCCCCTCTTTGGCTGTCCCTCATGCGGAGAGGACCCAAGTGACTCCGTGAGTGGTGCAATCCCCCATCCGCCATCCGGTCTCAGCCAGTGGAAAACTGGAACCCCCCTCTTCCACGCAACTCTGCGGACAATCACTAGGATCTGAGGGGTGTACAACTCGTTTTGGGCTCTGTCGCGCCCATCCTCTCCAATCCCACTCATTTTCTCGCCTGGACGGCTGGTCCGTTCAAAGAGGGGCTTTGAGAGGGGCATTTCCCACCCTGTTTGTGTATATATTCGGTGTCCTCTGCTGGTTGGATTCGAACCTTTCTTTCTATCCATCATTCCAACCTTCTTCATTTCCTACCTTTTTTACCTCCTGCAAAAACCACTAAAGGTATGGTTAATCCTAAACTTCCTGAACCTTGCTTCTACCTCCCTCCAAGCCTCGACTGGCCTGCAGGTTCCCCACTCTTCTCACCTCCCCCGCTTCCTAGTTTTGAGCCGCTGCTTCTCCAACACCGTTTTAGGAGCATTGACTTCATAGGCCGATGCGACCGGTTGAACTAGTGCTCTTGTATATATAAAAGGATCTCCCGCTGACACTCTCTCACAGCTTCGTGCTTTGCTCAGTTCCCCTTCTTCCACTCTATAAACTTACTAGTTGATCATCCATCAAAATGGTATTTATCCGTCCCCTTTCCCTCAGCTCCGCTCCGCCGGCTCCAAGCCAGCGCTGACCAATGGCTCCTTTCCGCGAGCTCCGGTCTTTGGTGTTTTCTCCCATGCACGTACGCTAACCGCATCTGCCAACCTTCAGGGCAAGGTTCTTCTCGTTCTGTACGACGTAAGTGGTATCTCCGCCATTGATCAATTGCGGTCGCCCAATTCCACCCGTTTGATGACTGACTGGTGTATAGGGTGGTGAGCACGCCAAGCAGCAGCCCCGTCTCCTCGGTACAACCGAGAACGAGCTCGGCATCCGCAAGTGGCTCGAGGATGCTGGCCACACTCTAGTCACTACCTCCGACAAGGAGGGCGAGGACTCCACTTTTGACAAGGAGCTCGTCGACGCTGAGGTTATCATTACCACCCCGTAAGTGAACCTTCTTTAATGACTCGGCATCCCGATCTAACAGCGTCTTCCAGCTTCCACCCCGGTTACCTGACTGCCGAGCGCCTGGCCAAGGCCAAGAAGCTCAAGCTCGCCGTCACCGCAGGTATCGGCTCTGACCACGTCGACCTGAACGCCGCCAACAAGACCAACGGCGGTATCACCGTCGCCGAAGTCACCGGCTCCAACGTCGTCTCCGTCGCTGAGCACGTCGTCATGACCATCCTCCTCCTGGTCCGCAACTTCGTCCCCGCGCACGACCAAATCCGCAACGGCGAGTGGGACGTCGCCGCCGTCGCCAAGAACGAGTTCGACCTCGAGGGCAAAGTCGTCGGCACCGTCGCCGTCGGCCGCATCGGCGAGCGCGTCCTGCGCCGCCTGAAGCCCTTCGACTGCAAGGAGCTCCTCTACTACGATTACCAGCCCCTGTCCCCCGAAGTCGAGAAGGAGATCGGCTGCCGCCGCGTCGACAGCCTTGAGGAGATGCTCGCCCAGTGCGACGTCGTCACCATCAACTGCCCCTTGCACGAGAAGACCCGCGGCCTGTTCAACAAGGACCTCATCGCCAAGATGAAGCCCGGTGCTTGGCTCGTCAACACCGCCCGCGGCGCGATCGTCGTCAAGGAGGACGTCGCCGAGGCCCTCAAGTCCGGCCACCTCCGCGGCTACGGCGGTGACGTCTGGTTCCCCCAGCCCGCTCCTAAGGACCACCCGCTCCGCTACGCCGAGTACCCCTGGGGCGGTGGTAATGCCATGGTCCCCCACATGTCGGGTACCTCGATCGATGCGCAGATCCGTTACGCCGAGGGCACTAAGAACATCCTGGACTCGTACTTCTCTGGCCGTGAGGACTACCGCCCTGAGGATCTGATTGTTCACAAGGGTGAGTATGCTACCAAGGCTTATGGTCAGCGCAAGTAAGGGATTATAAAAGGGAATAATGTGATTACTTGTGGGAGATGCTTGTACCCGGATTGATGGGGTTTTTCTTTGTTTATATTTTTTACTTTCATCAGTTCTCTCATCGCGGGACAGCTATGCTTCAGAATGTAGCAGCTACGATACCAATGACATGACTTGTTCATATCCATAATTTTGAGTCCCTTTGCTTTGCTCTATTAAGTTTGCCTATATGTTCCGTCCTCGACTCGGTAGGGCCTGGGGATCCGCTTCTTCTAGAACTTCGATTGTGGGGCGTCGACCTTGACAAGACGGTTCGTAGATTGGAATGGATCAGGGGAGCTAGGCCTGGATAGTTGGATGCCGAGTTATGCAGCGATACCGCTCGAGAGAGAATGGTCACTACCATTTTCTTTCTTTCAGGTGTTGATACTCCGTGTCAACTATGGTGCCTTGACAATGCTGGTATCTGGTCCATGCACAGAGTGTGTATTCTTATTCCAAGTGAAAGATCCCAAGAGCGAACAATGTTCTCACATATCCGAGGCAGATAGAAGAAATAGATATGGAGATATTCACGACCATCCAGGCCTAAAAATCATGCCGATGCAAGAAACGCTAAACCAACAAAAACGCCACCCATGACAATAGCCCATATCGACAAACCCTACAGCCCTGGATCACCATCAAAATCCAGTCCACTTAGAATGTCTGATCACCGTAACCCCCTAATCC
>JAXQJV010001107.1:0-10081 GCA_037042255.1 Penicillium sp. PG106-07D
TGGTCATGGTAGGCCTTCCAGCCCGTGGCAAGAGCCTCATCGCCGGAAAAGGTGAGTTGACCCCGAGGTCCCTCGTCCACTTTCTCCTGCATAGATTGTCCAGCAACCTGCTAACTTCAACTCAGCCATGCGCTATCTGGCCTGGGTTGGCATCCCTGCCAAGGTCTTCAACGTGGGCAGCTACCGTCGCAATGCTACCCCTCAGCCTACTGCTACCTTCTTCGATCCTCACAATGAGGAGGGTGAGCGCATGCGCCGGGCCGCCGCCGAGGCCGCCATGTCTGATATGCTGCAGTGGTTCAACGAGGGCAAGGGCGTCGTCGCCATCCTTGATGCCACCAACTCCACCAAGACTCGCCGCCAGTGGATCTACGAGTCGTGCCGCGAGGCCGACATTGAAACCCTCTTTGTCGAGTCGATCTGCGATGACGAGGACCTCATCATGGCCAACATCCTCGAGGTTAAGACCACCTCGCCTGACTACAAGGGTCAGGACCCGGAACTTGCGGCGCTGGACTTCCGCAACCGCATCCGCAACTACGAGCTGGTCTACCAGACCATCGATGACGATGAGAAGGGCTACACCTATGTCAAGCTCATCAACGTGGGGTCCACCGTCATCATCAACCAGATCAAGGACTATCTGTCGAGCCGTCTGGTGTACTACATCCAGAACCTGCACATCAAGCCCCGTTCAATCTGGCTGTCTCGAGTGAGTGCAATCCGGTGACGAAATGAAGTGATTTTGAAACATACCAAGCTAACATCTACCCCGACAGCACGGCGAATCGGAGTTCAACCTGACCGGCAAGATCGGTGGTGACTCCAACATCTCTGAGCGCGGCGAAGCTTACGCCCGTAAGCTCCCCGAGCTCCTGCGCAAGTCTGGTGTTCCCCCAAACGCCAAGATCGTCATCTGGACGTCGACCCTCCGCCGCACCATCCAGACCGCCCGCCACCTGAAGGCGGAGACCGGCTTCGAGAAGCTGGAGTGGAAGGCCCTCGACGAACTGGACTCGGGCGTGTGCGACGGCCTCACCTACGAGGAAATCGCCGACCAGTACCCGGAGGACTTCGCCGCCCGCGACGAAGACAAGTACAACTACCGCTACCGCGGCGGTGAGTCGTACCGCGACGTTGTCATCCGGCTGGAGCCCATCATCATGGAGCTCGAGCGCAGCGAGAATGTCATCATCGTGACCCACCAGGCCGTTCTGCGCTGCATCTACGCCTACTTCATGAACGTGCCCCAGGAGAAGTCGCCCTGGATGGAGGTCCCGCTGCACACCCTCATCAAGCTGACTCCTCGCGCCTACGGCACGGAAGAGCAGCGCTTCAAGGCCGATATCCCCGCCGTCTCAACCTGGCGTGGAAAGGGTTCCTCTGCGAAGCACCAGGAGTTCCCCGCAGGAGGATCGGAGGCTACGACCGCCACTCACTAAATTGGGTGTGCGGCCTAGAAAACACTCCCCTCGAAGGATGAGCCCGCCGGGCAGTTCCACCAGATGCCGTTTGTTTTTTCGTTTTTATCTTTCACCCCGACGTCTCTTTTTCGTTCTCATTCTTAGCTCTCTCTTTCTATGATGGAAAGGGAAAGATGGTTGGGAGTTGGATGATCGAGGACCTCCCTCCATAGCATCGGGTGTTTTCATGGCGTTTTTGACATCTGGTCTGGCTCGGGTTCGGGATTGCATGAAATGTCTGGGCTTTTCTATTCTTATTCCATAACGATGACCCAGATACCAATATGATGAATCTCCATTCAATGCTTTTTCGAGGTTAAGTAGTAGAGGGCGTAGTTGTAGGAATCAAGATTCTACCTCAGTTTCGCGTACTGCCACGGCAATGGCCAACGTATTTCCACGAGTGATACTTCTCGCCACGCTGGGCGCCTCCCACTGCCACGCCTTGGAATTAGGTGTAGGTCTTTCTATCGCCTGCGCTCATGGAGACCATGAGACGTGAGCTACTAGGTATACATGTGTACGTCAATTCTACTTTCTGGAACAGTCACCAGTAAATTTATAGTAATAACGCAGCAACAACGAGGCGGATCTTGCAACAAGGGCCCTTTGCAAAGACGACAGTCTATTATAAACAGCTGCGAGAACTGACGTGTCGCACGGAAGTGACGTCGCACTCGAGAAATGATTTCTCGCAAAGATTCTGTAGCACATCTTCCTGTCCTGGTTCAGCTAGCTAGGTCGGTCTATACATGTTGTTTCCCAGCTTTCCGCCTGAGGCACCAGCTGACTCACCCAAAGACGTCACGGGCCCGCGGCCCAGCAGAGAGACGAGACCAGAGCTCCCCCCGAATCGCAACAAGACGGGGCCGGGACATGAATTGAGCCCAGCACCACCCACCGGCGCGCGCGATGTTATCCGCATTCACCGCGCGGCCGCTAGTTGAGCTCAAGCCGCGCGACAAATCCAAAATCGAGTCCGTCCTCGCATACGGCGACCGCCTCCTCGCCGGCCTTAACAACGGCACCCTCCGCATCTACCGCGTGACCGACGATGGCAAGACCGAGCTGCTGCGGGAACTGGAGAAGTTTGCCCGGTACAAGATTGAGCAGCTTGCGCTGGTGAAAGAGGCCAAGGTTCTGGTCTCGCTATCGGGTGGATGTGTTTGTTTGCATGATTCGCAGACGTACGAGCTGCAGCAGCAGTTGGCGGCGACAAAGGGGGCTTCAACGTTTGCGATCACTTCTAATGTGGTGAATGATCCGGACACTAATGTGCCTGCCATCGTGTCTCGAGTTGCGGTCGCTGTGAAGCGAAAGATTCTGATGTGGGTGTGGCGGGACATGGAGCTGGAGCCGGATACGATGGAGCTGAGCTTGGCGAGCGCGATCAAGACATTGACATGGGTTTCTGCGACGAGGATGGTCGTTGGACTTAGCTCGAGCTTTTTGATGGCTGATATTGAGTCGGGTCAAGTCACGGAGCTGGCAGGCCCGGGCAGCATGGAAGAGCCGGGGCGGTTTACAGGGGTCGGGGCTGCGAGTATGAGCTATATTGGAATAGGTGGTTCGGTGCCGCGACCATTGGCTACGAGGCTACTGGATGGTCAGATCTTGTTGGCCAAAGACATCAACACGCATTTCATCGATGTGGAGGGACAGGCGCTGGGCCGACGGCAAATCCCTTGGAGCCATGCGCCGGTTGAGATTGGGTACTCGTACCCGTTTCTTCTGGCATTGCATGATACAGCAAAGGGGGTGCTAGAGGTGCGCAATCCGGAGACTTTGTCGTTGTTACAGTCTATACCACTGCCTGCGGCCAGCATACTGCACATTCCACAGCCGAATATCAGTCTCGCGCATGCCGGCAAGGGTTTCCTCGTTGCCAGTGATCGGACTATCTGGCGTATGGAGGCTTTGAGTTACGACACGCAGATTGATTCTCTGGTTGAGAAGGGTTACCTGGATGAGGCGATCAGTCTACTGGGCATGCTTGAGGATGCTCTGTTGCAGGATAAGCCTGGTCGATTACGCAATGCGCAGCTTGAAAAAGCTCAGAGCTTGTTCGCTCTGCGCAAGTATCGCGATTCGTTGGATTTGTTTACAGATGTTGCTGCACCGCCAGAGACGGTCATTCGGCTGTATCCTCGGCTGATCGCTGGTGATCTGTCTGCTGTTCCGGAGCAGAATGGATCAGATTTGAAGATCAACGGCAATGGCAACGGTCATGGTGATCACAGTGATGGGTCATCTGAGGCGGCGCCTGAAGCAGTGCCAGCAGTTCAATCTCTCTACGCTCCTTCTGTGCGGTCACTACTAAGAAGAACCGAAGAAGGGAGCGATACGAGTAGCATTCGCGAGGATAAAGACAAAGATAAAGGTAAGCGGTTCCTAACGGCGGATCATGTTTAATGCCTAGCTAACAAAGTCTAGATCTCAAAAATTCAGTCCGTGAGCTCCAGGGCTACCTAGCAGATGTCCGCCGACGGTTCCAACGGTTCCTAGGCCCAGATGGTTCACTCAAAGCACCCGTCCCGACAGAAGCTACGGACGAGGCGAGTGTCTCGGTTCTTAAGCTCCTCGACTTTCCATCCGAAGAAGAATTCTTGACAACATTACGTTCCAAAGCCCGGTTGGTCGACACCACATTGTTCCGTGCACACATGTACGCCACACCATCATTGGCGGGCTCCCTCTTTCGAATCGCCAACTTCTGTGACCCCGACGTGGTCATGGAACGCCTTGAAGAGACCGGCAGGTACAATGATCTAATCGATTTCCTGTATGGCAAGAAGCTGCATCGGCAAGCCTTGGAATTGCTGTAT
This sequence comes from Penicillium sp. PG106-07D, assembly GCA_037042255.1. Taxonomy (NCBI): domain Eukaryota; kingdom Fungi; phylum Ascomycota; class Eurotiomycetes; order Eurotiales; family Aspergillaceae; genus Penicillium; species Penicillium sp. PG106-07D. The sequence continues at coordinate 4,289 of JAXQJV010001107.1, forward strand.
CGCTTTGGACAGGAAGAATCGGGGCTCTTGGCTGGCCCAACGCGCACGGTCGGGTATCTGCAAAATCTGCCGCCTGATCAGATCGATCTCATCCTAGAGTTCGCCGAATGGCCAGTCCGCGAAAACCACGAGCTGGGCATGGAAATCTTCCTGGCAGAGACTGAGAACGCGGAGACTCTGCCTCGGTCCCAGGTTCTCGCATTTCTAGAACCGATTGATCCCAAACTCGCCATCCGGTATCTGGAGCATGTCATTCAAGAATGGAATGACATGACACCGGATTTGCATCAGAGATTATTGATGTTGTATCTTGATCGGATCAATACCGACAAGACAGACACTACGTCCAAGGATAAGTTCCTCGTTATGCTCAAGGAGAGTGAGCAGTATTCACCAGCCAAGACTTTGGACCGCTTGAATCGAGAGGGTATGTATTCTCAAAAGGTTCTTTCTTCATGGATTTTTCTGACGCCGTCATAGACCCTGATTTCTACGAGGCCCGAGCGATCATTTTCAGCAAAATGGGCCAGCACCGCCAAGTATTGGAGATCTACGTCTTTAAGCTGGAGGACCATGAGAAAGCAGAAGAGTGAGTTCGACGCAATATTGAGTTTTAAATCAAGCTAATCCCCGCAGGTACTGCAACCAAGTCCATCTCTCCGAAGGCCCACCCCAATCCAATGAAGAGGAAGAAACATCCATCTACCTGACCCTGCTCTCTCTCTACCTCACACCACCACACGGATACCAGGTCCAGAACGGTCCAGCGCTGGCCATTCTCGCGAAACACGGGTCTCGGCTACCGGCAGAAGCAGCACTGAGATTAATTCCCGCAACGCTGCCCGTGCGCGAACTTGAATTCTACTTCAAGGGCCGCATGCGAGCAGCCAATTCAGTCTTCAACGAGGCCCGGATCGTGGCCAGTCTGCGCAAGGCACGCGATATGCAAGTGCAGGCCCAGCTCGCCCTAGGTGAGGGCGTTCGGGGTGGCGGGACCCGAGCTCGCCATGTCACCGTGACCGATGAGCGGATTTGTGGGGTATGTCACAAGCGACTGGGCGGGAGTGTGATCAACGTGTTTCCCGAGTATGTCACCCACTGACCGTCCCTTGATTGTCATTCCCGGTTCTAACTTGTCGCAGCAACACCGTCGTCCATCTGGGCTGTGCGAACCGCGTGTCCAGCGTCCGTGCCGGGTAGTCTTGTTTTGTTTCGCTGCATCTGCATTCGTCGGGGGGATTTTCTGGTGTTGTATTTTCTGGTGTTGTCGTTTTCTTCCCCGGCGACTTTTTGATACCCAGTGTACTGTAGTATACCATCTTCATTTTCTGAATCAAGCATCATCCTCGATGACTTCCTCGCCGTAGTTCTCCTCTTCCCTGGCTTCTTGCTCCGAGACGGCGCCTTGAGACTTCTTGTCTTCTTCCATGCGCTCGGTCAGGAACACATTGACCTCCTCCTGCAACTTGGGAACGAGTGATTGGAGGGCTTGAACGTGGGATTGTTTTTTGGCGAAAGCGTCCGCGCTTGAGTCGGTGGGGATCTCGTGGGTAAAGACTTTGGTGGCGTCTGGGGCAGTGTAGACAGCCTGTAGTTTAATGTGAGGGTTGGCCATGGCTGGAATTGAGGGTGTAGCTGTGAATAGAGCGTCACAGAGGATAGCAGCTGAAATGTTGCCAGACGAAGAATCTTGGTGATGGTGCACTGGTGATGATGGCGGGGTTGAAGGAAAAAGACAAAAGATCAGCAGAGCCGCCAAGCTAAGCCCAAAGGGGGCAGCTTTCTGGGGCAGGCATCCAAGACTCCGAGTGGCCCCCAGTTCAACTGTGGCAATCTGGACGCAACCAGGCAAGCACGACCCAAAACTGCCCGCAAACTGAGCCGTGGCCCAGATGGCTCACTCATGATGAACCCCGTCCGCTCGACCAACTCCCCCGGGCGTGCTACACGCCCATCCGCCCCCGTCTACCGCCACCCACCCCTACCACAGCCACGGCAGCCTCCTTCCGACGACGAAGACGACGACGACGAGGACTCGGATGATGACGAATTGGGCCGCCCCGGATCCTCCGGCAGCGATGCATCTTCAAACATAACCACCGTCTCCGCGGCACCCATTACCCCGATCAATACACATCCCCCCGCTGCTGGCTACTTCTCCCCTCAGATGCGCTCGGCCTCAGCCACCACCTCACCTCAGCACGCCGCGCGTGCTATGCCACAAGATGTTTCAGGTGGCCGCCGGCCATCTGGCCGGGGCCCCTCAATTGAGCTCCCTCGCCATCGCTCAAGACATCATTCCCAGGGATTCTTCGAGCCGACATTACCTACCGCCTCATCAGACGCCATGCCTACCGTTTCAGCCTCCCGCATTGCTGCCCAGGCGGCCATGCAGCAGATGAAGCGGCCGCAGAACGTAGTCAACACGTCCGACGACAATGCATCTCGAGTCTCGCGGCGCAGTGGAAGTGCCTCTCCTCCTCTCATGCCACCCCCGCTACGAATCAACCAACCCTCCCCATCTCTACCGCCGCCATCAGCGCCCAATGTGGCCACGACGGCAGCAAATGTGGTCTTCCCGCGGGCCGGGGCCTCGCCAATAGACACACAACTACCCGAGAAACAGAAGAAGAAGAAACTCTTCTCAAAACCGAAACACATTGGAATCAGCCGAGACAAGGACAGTCGGGATCGCGGGTTGCCCTCCCCCAGCAAGCTCCCCGGCTTATCGCGCATTGTCAGCGCATCAACTACCAGTCTTGCCGATCTTCCTTCAAACAACTCCTCCATGTACAACCTCTCCAATGCCTCTGTTAGCACAGTCGTCCCCGCCGATCGCCCACCCGCGCCACCAGAGAAGGACAAAGATAAGGACAAGGACAAGCATAAACATCACTTCCTGTCTCGGCAGAAGCTCAAGCTCAAGGACCGAGATGATCATTATAATCTGCCGCTCTCTTCGGCATCCAGCAATTCCCGTCCAGCGGACCCGAATGCTCCGCAGTCCTTGTATTCATTCACCAGTCCTGCGTCCCCAGCACCGGGTGCCACCTTTGGGAAATCAGTCAGTGGGCTGGATCTGCTCCATGGTGGACGCGCACTTCGTGAGAAGAAGAAGGAAGAGAAAGCGCTCGCCGAGTCCGAGACGATGGACTGGCTGGCCAATTCGGCGAATGGGGTAACGACGCCTGGTTGTTTTGCGGGCCCATCGTCGTTGAACAGCTCCTCCGGTGTACTGGGTGAGGCTGTACTACGAGAGACCCTGCAGGGATTCGGGTTGAATAATATGTCGCCCGAAGATGCCTGGGACTTTCTCAAGGCCAAGTTGCTGGTCATCTTTGACGGCGAGGATGTGCGGATTGTCATTGAAGACTTGAATAAACTGGTGCTTGTCCATCTGCAACGATGTGTGCATAAGAGGGCACCTACTGCGGTGATTACAGATCTTCAGGAGCTGCTTGAGACGGGTTTCGCAACGCTCAACCATAGCTCGCTGGTCGGCATTCCAGACGAGAAGCTCGTGCCGCACCTTGTGCAAATCTGGATGCTGGTGTTTGGCACGATTTTGCCCTTCATCCAGGCCGTCTTCTTGCCGCTGGATCTCGAGTTCAAAGGGCTTGGAACTTTGATGACTAGTCGTGAGGCTCGCGAGTTCTGGGGTGCCCTCCCCGCTGGCGGATCTCTGGATGTACGAAACATAGTTTTGATTGCCTTCCGTGACCGCATCATCCTGAACCGCTACGAAACCCTCAAGGCGACATTCTCGCGTCTCAGTTTGGACAGCATTAACTCTAGTCTCCCCACCTTGAGTGTGACAGCCAAGAGTACTGGGGTTGGTGGGCGCCCGGGTACCGCTGCCTCCCTCGACGCCGGCCTGGGCAGCTACAATTCCCAATCCTCTACCCTGCTCAGTACCGTCGCAGACAGCTACTCTTCAGACACGATGAGCGCGCTAGCCCGTCCATTAAGCCGCGACTCCCGCAGCCGCGCCGCATCCAACACCTCCTCGAATCCAGACCCGGGCATCTTCTCCTCTCTCTCCCCGCAGACCTCGAACCAACGCCCAACAATCATCCACCGCGGCGCTGACTCCTCACACGTCATCACCGAAACCGTTGGCCGCATGCTCCAGTGCGTCAGCGTCCTCGCCAGCGTACAAACCGACGACAGTGCCCAAGAAAAAATCGAAATCCTCAGCAAAGCGCTCAAGCACAACTGGCTCGGCCGCGGTCGTACCGGCCGTGACCGACGTGGCTTCGTCGGTGCGAAGATCCGTCCTGTCATGGTGGGTGGAACGACTAGTCTCGATGACGGGGAATCTCTCACGACGGCGGGTATTAGTATTGGGGCGAGCACGAGCACGAGTGGATCGAGGGGTCGGGGCGATTCGTCCTCGTCGGATTGGAGTGGACAGGGGGTGGGAGTGAGGCGAGAATTAAGTGTTATTTGACACTGAGCGGTTGGGAACTTTAATGATTCATGATACGGGGGAGAGTCGATTGGATGGCGTTGGGAGATATCAGTCAATGCATTTTCGTGTCTTTCTCGACCATTTCCATACCCATTTCGGGGGTTTAGTTCTTGTTTACTTTCTCGGGCTTTGGTACCTCCTTGTATATCATCTGTGTCTAGATGATGAAGCTAAATCCCCATTTGATCAAATTCAAAGACTCCTTGGTCCACGGGCACTGAGCCCGATGGGATGTGAAAAGACTGCCTCTATCCATCAATCTTTGACTGACTTATCTATATCGATCGCACCCCATCGAGAAAACTATTGATGAATTCTAAATCACTATGACATCCTGTCAAGTACAACTAACAACTATTCACCCGATGCAGATGTATCGCAAGATCTAACTATCAATCAGTATTACTCTATAATAAACACACTAGTGGGTCGATGAGGATATCTACGCACATACTTATCTACATTATAGAGCAACGCGGCAACACGGAAGGTACCTACCTACCTACCGCTCTAACGAGCTTGGCAAGTACATTGGGCAAAGTCAAACACTCAAGCCCCGAGGCCTCGGGCAACAGGCACAATCAGAAAGAAAAGAAGTCTAAAATGGAACGAAAAGGCGTGGTGATCCATCCAAAAAAAAATACAAAAATGGGAGCCCCCTCCCGGAGTCGAACCAGGGACCTTCGTATTACAAGTACGATGCGATAAACCACTACGCTAAAGGGGCCAGGTTGTTGTGGAGTCGAGCGCAGTTGTGTGTATTGACCCACACGATGGCGAACCAACCAAGGCTATGTGGCGTTAAGACGTTCTTGGGTATTGTTGTGCGTGGACACGCGAGTTCTGGGAACAGTCTATGTAGAAGGTCTTTCGAGGGGGTATATAAGGGTATTCTTGGTATTATTTGGGGTTTCCGAATGTCTAAGGTTGGCGATCTCGATGGCACAGTCGTAGGTAAGGTTGCAACGGTCAGTTTTGAAGGTGTTAATCTTAGGGATCCACTGGAGGTATATACCTCCGTTGATATATATATTCCGAAGCTGTTCCTCTCCCATCAAAGGATCATCTCACCCACCCACTCCGAACGATGGTCGAAAAACGTGAGTTCAAGCTAGGGGAATATTAACATCTTGTCGAAAAATCTTGAATATCTTCTAATATGGATCAAAAGAACGAGACATACATCTGCTCCCCAATGTACCGGGAATTGTTACAGACACCACACCATTTTACTAGCGGCACCATAGATTATGTAACATCCCATCACATAATCAATTTCGCCAAGAATCCTTACCATACATTACCGCAGCAACTGCATTACT
>JAXQJV010001108.1:0-10077 GCA_037042255.1 Penicillium sp. PG106-07D
TGGCCCGTTCGCCTCCCCCTTGTCACCTGCCGCAGTTCGTCACAGTTCTTGCAATGCTGATTCGCTCCGCCAAGCATCCGCCATGCAGTTTCTTACCTCGTGAGTCCTCCTGAGTCGCATTTCCATCAATTTCTGGGTGCTGGGTGAGGCAGGAATTTGTTGCTGGGCGACGCGCCCATCTCCCCCCCCCATCACCAATGAGCAGCAATTATTCACACTCATGGACGGGGATTGGTGGGCTAGCGGTGCCCAACTGTGCAGTAGTTCGACCTCTGAACTTGCAAAATGGGCTGGGGAACAGGGATTAGCTTTGCAATGCAGCGGATACCCCGTCTCCAGAGCGGGTAGAGAGCGTCCTGACTTGATTGGAATGGATGCATATAGAATGGTATATAGCCCTTGGTCACGGCCGAGCGCCCTCGCTCGCGTCCTCTATTTCGTCATCTCGCTTTTTTCATTCTGTCTTGTCTGGCCTCATGCTCTGGTAGCTGTGGCGGATTTTCTGTCTTTCGCTTTTCTTTGCCTATTCGTATTCGATTCTCGAAATATCCTTCCCTGATCTGATCCGATCGCATCTGGACCCGTTGACCGGTGCCGATGCCGTTTTTCTTTACTACGTTGAGATACCCATAGAACCGGTTACTGGCGAACAGCGGTCTCGAAACAAATCCAATATCTAGCAGCAGGGAATAGAGAACGACTCACCATGGCCGACATATTTCGCGCTGCACGATATCCGCCCCTTCGGCAGGCCCGAGGGACGCTGCTTAATACCATAATGGAGGATAAGCGCGAGTCGCAGTTCTCAGAAAAGGGCGCTGGTAGCCCTCCACCATTCAAACCTGCCCAGACCAGTCCCAAGTTGACGCTCAAGACGAGCGGGCTCTCAGTGCCGACACACGCCCGACTGGCACGGTTGATGTCGCCGCTCTCGGCGGGGACAACCTCGTCCTGTTCGGACACCGAATGGCAGCAGCAGATGCAACAAATGCAAGGGTTCGACGACATGTACGATGCCACGGACGACGACGCCACGGACGATGACAATTCCACCGAGATCAGTGACTCTTGTTTCTCCGCGCCAGGGACCCAGCGCTCTAGCTTGGTGACACCAATTACAAGGAACTCGGTCACCTCGACTGGCAGCCGGGCCAGTCGCAAAGGCAGCGGGCTGACCCTCGACACATCGTCGGCCAAAGTCTGGACGTCCCTCGGTGGTACCTGCAAGAACTCGCCCATACCTCCGACTCCTCCGTCCGTGGTTCCTGTCTCACCTTTGGCACTCTCAATGTTCGGTCGACCAGCACCAGCTCCTCACGCTCCCCCTTCACTGGATGGCAGCCTCTCCTCTGACCAAGAATCGCTGGCCACTCCAGATAGCCAGTCGCTTCCCGATACCAGCTGGGATGCACAGGATGTCCGCGTCCGGCCTGATCTGGAGGGAAGTGACACAGAAGATCTGGGGAATGACCATGGCAGTGCAGACCTCCAGGCGGTCTCTTTTGCCATTGAAAGTCCACAGAGCGACTGGCGCAATGTCTTGGGACACTTTCCTCAACTTCCCACGGTCATGCAAAACGCTTCAACATCTTCCTTGGGACATGAGAATGAGGCGCTGTACGAAGACCCGCCACGAGAATCGACTCCCTCGGATGAAGGGCTCTATCTGCCGGATGGCGCCCTGGCAATGCTACAGCACATCCCGCTAGACCGCACGCCTGAATCCTGGTCTGAGACATCGGGAGACGATGAGATGTGGCAACTCCAACCTGCACCACAGAGCCGTCCCCGAAGTGCAGATGGAGTCACGCCAGCCTCAGACTTGTCCGGATACAGCTTCAGCGAGCTGAGCATTCCATCGCCTGGTGGCTTCTTCGCGTCATTGGGACCACGTGCTCGTCACACCTGGTCGATCCCGAATGAAAATATCCCGCCGACGTCCGCTGTGGCCGAGGGGTTCTATAACCTTCCTTTCCCACGCGATCAAGGAGAGGTCGTCGAGCAGGTCATTGAGTGGCCTGGCCGCGTTCAAGAAGAGGACCCCGACACTGCTATCCGGGACGAGGATGGCCCGCCTACGGCCATTCGAGTTCCCTGCGACACGCCCACTCGTCCTCTGACGCGGCAGAGCACCCACAGCCCCACGAGCGCTATCTTCGAGGCCGTCCAGGAGATCACTCAACCCGGCAATCTGTACGAGTACGATGAGCTCTATGACCATGAGCTGCAGGAGCGTGCTGCAGCTAGCCTTGACCGAACCAGCGTGTGGCTCGCGGCCCAGGCGACATACCTTGCCGCATTGAATGAGACCAACCCAATCAACGAGATTGACTCCAAGGCGAACTCTGACGCTGGAGCGGAGTCACCCGTCCAAGAGGAAGAGATCGATGTTGCGCCCAAAAAGGCTGTTCGCTTTGCTGAAGGTGTCCCTGAATCTCACAGTCCTCGCCCACCAATCTTCGCCAGTAAGGACTCCATCTACTGGCGAGGGTTCCAGTCGATCCGTCAACGATGTGGTACAGCTGACGGCTTTCTTCACCGCAATATGCGCTTTGACGCAGTCCAGTCTTTCCGGCTTGGGTTGGTGGATATGCACCTCAACTGTCTGATGGGCAAATATGAGCTTGTCCGTCCAGAGAGGCCCGCATACAAGGGTCCCTTCTCTCAGGCGCCTCGCAACTCCATCATCACCTCCGTCTTGGCCGAGAAAGCGCAGTTCTCCAAGCTTGAGAAGGAGCAACTCGTTCTTGCCCAGCTTTGCCAGCCGATGTGGGCCATGGATGCACTTCGCAGCCTCAACGGCGGCAAGCTGCTGACAAGCCCGGTCGAGAAGCGAGCTACTCGAACCCGCAAAACACCCCAGAGCCAGGATGGGCAGAAGCCACGTGCAGTGCGCATTCTCGACCTCGGTGGCCATGCCTCCTGCGAATGGGGGTGGCAGGCGGCACAGGAGTTCCCGCACACAAAGGTCTACTCCGTCGTCCACAAGACGCAAGCTGTCAACAGCGCCATCAAGGGCCCGCCCAACCACCGCGTGGTTTCGGTCGAACGCCTTTGGGAGCTGCCCTTTGGTAACAACAAGTTCGACGTTATCACCACGCGCTCGCTGCACGCTCTCTTGAAGACCGACTGTCCATCCGGGTTCGATCGGGATGAGTACGACTTGGTCCTGAAAGAGTGTCGCCGTTGCCTCAAGCCTGGTGGCTATCTCGAGTTCATAGTGCTGGATGCAGAGATCTCGCGCGCGGGTCCTTATGCATCAGCATCGTCGGTCGAGTTTGCCTTCAATCTTCGCACTCGCGGATACGACCCCATCGCCTCCAAGAGCTTCCTTGGTCGTCTGCGCCAGAGCGGCTATGTCAACATCAAGCGCGCTTGGATGTTCCTGCCCATGGGCACGGAGCCCATTGAACCGCAGCCACTGCGGGAGACGCCCGCGCCACGGGTACGGAGTCAGATTGAAGGCTACGAGGCTGTGCAGGGTCCTATCGGGAGCACGGAAGACATTGCAAGTATTACCGGGATACTGGGTGGCTGGTTGTGGGAGCAGTGGCTTGTTCGCTTGCGAGTTGAGATGGGTCATGACCGGTCCAAGTTGCTTGATGGAGTGGGTGCGTTGTTTGACGAGGGGCGGAAGAATGGAGCAGGCTGGACCTGCTTGTCGGGGTGGGCGATGAAGCCGAAGCCCGTGAAACAGATGGTTCAGCATCGGAGAACCGGGTCGAGCTGAGTTTCTTGTTGATGTTGATATGCATCCATGTTGATAGTTCACCTACCTAAGTGCCCGAGTGGCCAGCCCATTTAATGTAATGCGAGATGAGAGATGCCAACGTGCTCGGCTGAGTGTAAACAGCCAAAACGGCCTCCTGTGGCGGTGACCTATATATTTCGGGTAGTGATCCGTTACAGTAAGAATTACCCAGAAAACTATGTGTTCTCTTTCCAGAAAAAGAAGCTTCGACAAGCGAAACTCATCATTTCTATCAGCCTACTCCATTAAGCTCCATAATAAGCAGTCAAGACATCATGTGTTGCTCGAGTGCATCCATGTGTCGAGCTTCGTCTGATCCCATCAGATGCGGCACAATCACGTGACTATCCTCATCACAGCTCCCAGACCTTCACAGCGGTGGCCGCTTGGGCGGTCTCGAAATCCAGTGACTTTCCCCGCGACCTTCTCTTGTGACCTGGAGTGTGGCCGATACACCTAGAGCTGCTTCTCACATCTGCGATACCCCCTTCTTAACGGTCGTTCCATCCCCTCAGCGCCTACCCCGCCATCATGCTTTTCTTCAGGTACCGCCGCTCTCCATTGCGCCCTCGATTAACACGACTCGTACTGACGCCATGATCTTTGCAGTTTCTTCAAGACCCTGACCAACCAAACGGTCACCATCGAGCTTAAAAATGACATTCGCATCCGCGGAATCCTCAAGTCGGTCGATCAGTACTTGAACATTAAGCTGGACGACATCGAAGTGCTCGACCTCGACAAGTACCCGCACTTGTCCTCCGTCAAGAGCATGTTTATTCGTGGCAGCGTGGTGCGCTATGTGATGCTGCCCCGGTCAGAGGTTGACGTGGGGTTGTTGGAGGATGCTACACGGCGAGGTGAGTGATGCGCTCTGTCCGTCCTTGTTGGAGAAGAAGTGCATGCGCTCCGCGAGCTGCTCATCTCCATTGGAGACGCTTATGGAGGGCTATTGCTGTTACATTGCTCTCGTTCGACAGATCTTGCTAACCGCGTGTTCATGATGCAGAGGCTGCCAACCAAGTTGGTAAGGCCCGGTAAACCCTGCGCCGATACCAACCCACAAGCCGAGAGTCACTATATCCATCCTTGTTAATGCCTCAACGTCTTTTTCCGAATTTTATGGTCCCCCGCAAAGAGCGAATACGGGGGAAAACGCGCCGCTTGATATGTACAAAAGGCTAGCGCATTGGTAGAAATGCGGAGACGTACTTCCACACGAAGAGAAGGAGTTTTGTCTACGATCTGATACTGCTCCACTGGGAATCTCCACTGGGAATGAACCACATGTGGGGAGAAAGGCCTTGGAACTCAAGCGGACTAGGCCGTGCGGTTCGAAAAGCGATGCCGCTAGAATGGCCAGGGTACTTTCTCGCATTAGTTGCTCATGGCAGCTTTCTTCAATACCTTGCAATGCAAAGCTCCAGCTTCGGCTTTGAAAGTAGCTTTTCTCGCTGTTTCTCGTAGGCTTGTCCGGAATGGATATCCAATTTGATCCATGGAAGCTCACGTGACTTCGTGTCGCGGCGCTGGCGCGGTTCGATCTCGGACGCATCGGGTGGCGTCAAACAGCAATCCCTTCTTTCCCGGTCGATAAGGAACAGCACTTTGTACATAAGCGAGCATCACTTCTTGTCGATATCAGCGTTCAGCGCATTTCTCGCCATTTTTCCTGTCATCGTGGATCCCTGACCTCGAGTCCTCCGCCCTACCTATCCTTGCCTCTACCCGGCCGCGGGCAATGGCAGGATCGAGTGCTAAGAAGGCGTCCACGCCGTCCAAGGGCTCCGCGCCAGCGACCAAATCATCCGCGAAACGAAACCGAAGCATCTTGAATTTCTTTCAGAAGGCCGACGCGCCAGCTGGGGCCGCATCCCGCCAACCACGGATTACACAGTTCATTGGTTCTCCGAGCACTGGGTGCGGCACCCCGAAATTGCAGCATGGAAATAGCTCCAAGAGTGATACATCTGAGGGCTTGTTTTTGGAGGACAAGAAAGGGTTGGTAAAGGTCGGTCGGACGGCTGCGATGGTCGATTTGACTGAGAGATCTCGATCACGGTCACCGGAAGATATCTGGGGTGAGAATGAGGATTTCATGGAACCGGATCGTGCTGGATACAACGAGACTGGCCAGTCCAGCAAGCGTCGCAAGATGGATTCACCCGATACTTCGAATAGCGAGGAACCAGACGATGTTCGCAAAGCGGCCAATTCCAAACCCGCCAAAAAGTCGACCAGTGGACCGTTCATCGATGAATCGGACAGCGAAGATGATATGGAAGCATATCGCGAATTGAAGGAGACGATCCCCGACACGACCAATAATGACAACACCCCCTCGTCCGACGACGAACCACACACGAACACCCTTGCCGCGAAGCCGCCGCTGTTACCGGTAAGAGACGCCACGAATGAAGCCAACGATGATGAATTCGCGAATTTTGACGATATTGAAGACGGCGACGAATTTATAGGGGAGGAATTTCGAGAGACACCGTGGGGCGAAGAAGATGAAGGACATACAAGCGACTTGGGAATGATTACGCCTTATGACTCTAATGATTTGAATAATTTTGACCCCGAGCCCGAGGTTGTACGTACTTGTCCAATATGTCAGAGAGCGCTGGTGGGATTCAACGAGACAGAGTTATCGGTACATGTGAACGACTGCTTGGATGGCAAGACCACGAGTTTACCTGCAACAGCCACGCGCGACCCAGTACCGACAACCCTAGCGTCAGATGTGAAGAATGATGAAAGATCAGATAAAGGATTAACGCGCCTTGATCGGGCTGCCATTGCTCGGCCTGCGCAGCGCGACCCATTTGCTAAGAATGCGTCCGGCGCACGATCCGCATTTTCCAAAATGATGGCAGGCAATGCTGAAGATACGGCCTGGGCAGCCGCCGCCGCAAATGAGGTGTCATCTCGCGGGAAGCAAGCCTATCAGCGGACCTGCCCATTTTACAAGATCATGCCGGGCTTCTCGATCTGTGTGGATGCTTTCCGATATGGCGCGGTCGAGGGGTGCAATGCCTACTTCCTCAGCCACTTTCACAGTGACCATTACATTGGACTGACCAAATCTTGGTGCCATGGTCCCATTTACTGCAGTCGGCCAACGGCCAACTTGGTCAAACAGCAACTTCGGGTCGACCCCAAGTGGCTCGTGGCTCTTGATTTTGAGACCACGTCCGAGGTGCCTGACACGGGTGGTGTGCAGGTCACCATGATCCCCGCGAATCACTGCCCCGGAAGCTCGCTGTTTCTCTTTGAGAAGAGTTTTGGTAGCGGTCCCAACGCTCGACGGCAGCGCATCCTGCATTGTGGTGATTTTCGAGCGTCCACCACTCACATAGAACATCCTCTTTTACGACCTGACCCTATCAACCCGGTCACTGGCCAGCCGCGACAACAGCGAATCGACACCTGTTACCTTGACACCACCTACCTCAACCCCAAGTATGCCTTTCCCAGCCAGGAGGATGTGATCACCGCATGCTCGGAACTCTGTGTTCGACTCAATGAGGAGTCTGGCGTGGGCAGCGAGCTTGGAAAGACGAGCGCGGGTGGCCTCATGAGCAAGTTTCTGTCGTCCATCACCAACAGTGATACTGCCTCGGAGCAGCCGTCCTCAAATGCTGGTCGGCTGCTGGTGGTCATTGGCACCTACAGCATCGGCAAAGAGCGAATCTGCCTGGGCATCGCGCGGGCACTGGGATCCAAGATCTTTGCCAACCCTCAGAAACAGCGGATCTGTGCCTGTCTGGAGGACCCCGAGCTATCGGCGCTGCTGACGAGCGATCCTCGGGAGGCGCAGGTCCATATGCAAACGCTGTTTGAGATCCGAGCTGACACCCTGGCCGACTATCTGGACACTCTGAAACCGCACTTTTCCCGAGTGGTTGGCTTCCGCCCCACGGGCTGGTCATACCGACCACCTGCCGGACGTATGCTGGACAATCCTCCCGTGCCGACGGTGTTGCGTGGCGAGCATTGGAGGACTCCGTTTACGGCGCAGCATCTGACTCCACAGCGCGGAAGCACGCGGGAGAGTGCCTGTTTTGGGGTGCCGTACAGTGAGCATTCCTCCTTTCGCGAATTGACCATGTTCTGTTGTGCGCTGCGGATCGGCCGGGTGATTCCCACGGTGAACGTGGGCAGCCAGAAGAGCCGGGATCAGATGAAGGCGTGGATTGAGCGATGGGAAGGGGAGAAGAAGCGGAACGGCCTGTTTTCCGTGGCGGAGTGGTAGAGACCAGCGACCCGTGTGATCTGGGAGGGTTGAATAGCATTGTATCTTTGCATCTCTGCATCTTGCCTACATAATCGCATATTGCATAGGTGTACATAGACAGCGCCATGAGCATCTGCATCGTTGCCGAGCATTCTCTTTTTTTGGTGTCAGCCAACTGCTATATACTACTAAGTCCTGTGACTTGGCCATTCTAGTGAACAGTTCGAATTCTCTGGCTCGAGGAATGGGTTGTCCATTGCTAACATCCATAACCGTCCTCGCCTGTCTCGACTCGCTGCTCTTCTCTATTCTCTTCTCTCGTTGTCTGTAGAACATGCAAATATCCCAGCACCTTCATCACGTGGTGTGCTCGACTCTTCTTCCCCCCCACTGCTTCCAGAATCCCTCCAATCCTCCTTCACCACACCTTCAGGCCTCCCGGACTCCCCCAGAGTTTGCCAGGGTCGATCCTGGCGCGCCCATTTGCCAATGGCAGGCCGTCACTCGCTCGCCGCCTTGGGGGAATAGCCGAGTAAGCGGTGGTTCGGACGCCATTATCGGCACTACGCCGTCCACGGCTCCACTCGCGGCGTCTCCCCAGATACCGAATTACACTCCCGTGTCGATGTGTTAGCCCTCGGGGATCACGATGAGGCACCGTCGAGCCCGCTGACTGCATAAATAACAAGTCGCATCCCATCTTTGTCGCTATTCTTCATGGACTGACATCTCTCTCTCTCTCTCTCTCTCTCTCTCTCTCTCTCTCTCTCTCTCTCCTTCCAGTCTCTAGTCCTTTCGACACTGGATATATCAAGACGAGACTGCTTCGACAACTTTGTGGAGCTTCTCGTCGTCATCGCTCCCCGCCTTTGGAGTGATCAACACTCGGGCCTTTTCTCCTTAGCTTTTTTTTTTTTGGGCTGCATTGCTTAGCTTGTCAACCCCGCAAAATTCCTTCGCCATGCTTGTCTCGACAGAAACTGCGCCCGTTATCCTCGTGGGACTTGTAGTTGCCTATTTCCTGGTTCCCTATCTCCAGCGATCGCGACTGCGGGATATTCCCTCTCCTAGCTTCGCGGCGTTTACCAACTTCTGGCTGCTGCTTCAGGCCCGTCAGGGTAAGCGCTACTTGTCAGTCGATGCCGCTCACAAGAAGTACGGCAAGCTGGTGCGCATTGCTCCTCGTCATGTCTCGATCGCCGATGACGAGGCCATCACCGCCGTCTACGGACACGGCAATGGCTTCCTGAAGGCGTATGTATTGATTGTCCCTTGGGCCCGCTAGATACCCCAATCAAACCTTCCGTGCTAATTGATTTCAACAGTGACTTCTATGACGCTTTCGTCTCAATCCGCCGTGGTCTCTTCAATACGCGCGACCGTGTCGAGCACACTCGTAAGCGTAAGACTGTCTCGCACACCTTCAGCGCCAAGTCCATTGGCCAGTTCGAGCAGTACATCCATGGCAACATTGAGATGTTTGTCAAGCAGTGGAGAAAGATGGCCGACCTCCAAGCCAACCCTAAGACTGGCTACGCCAGCCTGGACGCTCTGAACTGGTTCAACTACCTGGCTTTCGACATCATCGGTGACCTGGCTTTCGGTGCTCCCTTTGGCATGCTCGAGAAGGGCCAGGACATTGCGGAGATGCGCCTGCACCCCAACGACCCGCCCAAGTATGTCCAGGCCGTCGAGGTTCTCAACCGCCGCGGTGAAGTCTCTGCTACCCTGGGCTGCATGCCTTCGTTGATTCCCTTCGCCAAGTACATCCCCGACAAGTTCTTCACCGAGGGTATCCAGGCCGTCCAGAACCTGGCTGGTATCGCTATCGCCCGTGTCAACGAACGTGTCAAGCCCGAGGTCATGGCCAACAACACCCGTGTCGACCTGCTCGCACGCCTGATGGAGGGCAAGGACCAGAACGGCAACACTCTCTGCCGCGAGGAACTCACCGCCGAGGCGCTCACCCAACTGATCGCCGGCTCCGACACCACCTCCAACACTGCCTGCGCCATCCTGTACTGGTGCCAGCGCACCCCCGGCGTGATGGACAAGCTGCACAAGGCCCTGGACGAGGCCATCCCCA
>JAXQJV010001109.1:0-10076 GCA_037042255.1 Penicillium sp. PG106-07D
TGGCCCCCCCGACCAGTCTATATATGTCGACCCAGGGTACTCCTCCAACACCCTAATCATTCCTCCCTCCAGCACACCCTTAACACTCCCCATCTGTGTTCAGCCATGTGCATCGCGGAGGCAGAGCTGGAACTCCGCGTTCTCGAGTCCGATCCGCCTGTAGTGCCCAGACTCCTCCGCGAGGCCAGCGACATTACGTGGGAGGAATCCTTAGACTATAATAAAGGCGAGGTCGCCCTCATCCGCCGCCGTGGTCGCTTTCACCTCCTGCACCAGCACCAGTTTAAGAATAGTCTGCTGGCGAGCGTCGGCTACCTCGAGCTAGCGAACGCGGGCGACTTTGCAGCTAATGTGTGGAACGAGATCCCCGTGCCGACCTTTGCGGCTGTGCTGATGGGTCTCGGGGGTACGCTAGCCCTAGGTATGGTCCTTGTCGCGATCCAGGATTTCAGGCTCAGCTGGAGGAATGTGAAGCTGCTCCGTGCGGAGCGACAGCATTTGCAGCGGCTCCGGCAGTACCACGGCAAGAATTCCGACCTGGTGAGGCTACTAGATAGCCGGATAGGCGTGAGTGACCGTGAAATTGGTACAGAAGTCGTAGACCGCATCGTCATGGACCTGCTCATGGGCGTCGGGTGCGCCCTCGTCGGCGTTGGCACCCTCATGGCGATCGGTGGTGCCGACCCACATGTTTTCGAGGCGAGCAATCTGCTGTCTGGGTATGTTGGTAATGCACTGGCCGCTCTCTTCGGCGTTGTTAATGCTGTGTGGTCCTGCTACCTGATCTACCGCTTTCAAAAGCACAATCAAGCGACCCGTGCAACGCAGCTTTGTGAATCTATCCGTCGACGTCTCCATACCCGCGTCCGCCAATTCCAGTGGCACTCCTTCATCAATGGGCTAAGTGGCCTGGTTGCTGGTGCTGGATCTATGGTCACCGCAACGCGCTGGTCGGGTTATGTCGTGCTCATCCCCTGCATCGTCTCGATGATCGCGTGCAACTACTACTGGCGCAAGAAGCTGGGGTACGACCGGCCGATCTTGACACACGTACCCCGGCAACACATGCAGTTGATACCATTCCTCGAGGATCTTGATTATGTTATCGCTATGCAGCGTGGCCTGGCCGAGCTAGATCGTGCCGTACCGGATACGATCGTGCAGACAGACTCTCTAGACTCAATGTTGCAATTTATCGTCCGCAACTGCATGATAGAAACATATTGTGACTCCCTCTGCCAGGATAAAGAGACCCGCTCACTTCTACAAGAGATTCCCGCTTCCAGCACCATTTCAGATCCGATCATCATCAATCTTGAGGTCCTTGTCCGCCTCTCATCATCCAAACGAGCGTATTCGATCATCATGATGAGCCATGCAAAGAGATTCCTGCGCACCGAAGGCGTCCGCGTCTTCGCCCATCGCGAGCGGCATCTGCTGGAGTTATTAGGCTATGCCATCTGGCGGGATCAGACGACTGCAAGCACGACTACGACCGTCGCTCTGGAAGCAACATCATAGATGGAGTAATCCTAGAACGGTTGTGTTTTTATTGTCCTACTTGGTCGGGTGCGGCAAGACCCTTTCGATTTCGGCGACTGGTCGCGGGCTGGGTCTTTGGCAAGAACAACATTGTTGTATAGATGGTGCAGTATGAAATACGATGGCTATGGTACTGTAGAGGACCAACCAGGATGACCTTGAGTCTCTTGTCAAGGGGAGGGAAAGAAACCCTTTTTGACGCGGTAATGCCAACACACTGGTGGCACTGCTGGTGAGAAGGTGGATTCCGCTTACACAGGGAACGTGCTGACATGGAAAATGGCGATGATGAGTGGGACTTCTGAAAGTAAGGGATGCGTAAGCAATGAGGTGGGATTGGGAGTGCAGCTCGTTCCTAGCCACTGGTACTGTACTGTACCACTGGAGAGCTCTTCGAGTCAGGATGGTTTCTTAGGCTGTAATATTGCATATGTTCACTTGAATCCTTAGGAAGTTATTTGATATGAAAGACTGAGGTTGGAAATCTATCTCGTCAGATGCGAGTAAAAGCGGGTTGGGGACACATTGCTCCTGGTTGAGATAGGCTTTGACCAGCGTGACCAATGCCTCCAGCGAGGACTCCGGATAGGAGCACCACTGCCGGCTCTCTGGACGATGAACTCTCGTCTTCTTGTGGTGTCCGCTATCAACACATCAACACCTATCCTCTGATCGGGGACCAGGAAAATCCTGTGTTGGTTTGCGGAATTGGGCGAAAAGGAACTCGAATGCTCAAAGATATCCCTTAAAATTAGTAGCAAGGTCATGCTCATGAGTCGCAAGATCTTTTTGTTGCCCGACGTGCTCAATAACGATAATAAGCTTGATTACATACATCGGCTCCAAACAGCTCCAAACAGATAGATGAGGGGCTGGGAAGGGAAAGGTTAATGGTCGGAGCTGTCAACTTTGCTTCTACTATATCCTCCATGGCATACGGCATGAGATATGAAAACATAATTTATCAAGCATATGCTGATGTTCTTCCAACGATCTATTCCTTCAACCCTTCTCATCCGATGGATACTCTCTAGGTACCTATTGTGTTCGAGGTGCACTGTCAAGATTCCATTTCTTGGCAAGGAGGCTGTGCAAGACAACACTACCCAACGCCGTCGTATGACTGGCCCAGACAACCCAACTAGGGACACAATAAGGTCCAATTAATGCGTTAATTACTCGCATCTCAAGCTGTGAGAAGGGTGCCTCCACATCACTTTAAATAACTCTATTTGGACCGCATTGCTGCTGCATTCCGGTCCGCCGCCTCAACCCATGCAATTCGCCTCACGTCCTCGAGAGCTGCAATAGTATCTGGGTGGTCTTTGCCCAATACCATGTGTCGGCGCGAGTAGACCGACTCGGCGAGGTCACCAGCCTGGCCCCACTTCCCCTGTGATTGGTAGATGAACCCGAGATTGGATACGGCACTCAGCGTATGCGGATGGTCCTCGCCCAGTGACTTCTTCATCAACTCCGCCACCTGTGCGGTCAATCTCGCCGCGGCGTCCATTTGCCCATTGACTTGGTAAGTCACCGCCAGATCTGCCAGGGCTGTCAATGTATGAGGATGATCCTCGCCCAGTACCTCCCTCATTGCTTTCGATGATTTTTCTCCAAGATCCTTGGCTTCTTCCAGGCGTCCCAGGCCGCGGTAGGTAGACGCCAGATTGCTCAGCGACATCAACGTCTGTGGGTGCTTTGTGCCCAGGGTCTCCTCGCTAGTTGCCACCACTTCTCGGTCCAGACGCTCTGCCTCAGTCAAGTTGCCCTGGGCGCGATATGTAGACGCTAAGTTGGCGATTGAAGTTAGAGTCAACGGGTGGTGTGACCCCAGAGATTTCCGCCTTGCCCTGAGGACTTCTAGATCGAGTTTTTCTGCGAGTGAAAGGCGGCCCTCATCTCGGTAAGTGGACGCCAGGTTTGATTTCATCGTCAACAAGGATGGATCCACTGGTTCTAGGATCTTTTCTCCCCGCTCCACCAACGGTCGACCTATTGCTTCTGCTTCACGGTATCTGCCTTCCTCGGCATAAGATGTCGCTAGATTCGTCATGGAGACCAGCGTGGAGCGGTGCGTCGCGCCAAGCACCTGTGATTTTAACTCCACGACTTGGGCGTCAAGCTTCCGAGCATCCTCCAATCGGCCTTGACCTCGATATGCCGACGCGAGATTGGACATTGATGTCAATGTTTGAGGGTCCCTTTCGCCTAGGATTCTCTTTCTGAGGGCTGTCACCCGCACACCAAGGCTGGCTGCCTCATCGAACTGACCTAGGCCCCAATATGCCGAGGCCAGACTGTTCATTGCACTCATAGTCTTCGGGTCCTCTTCCCCTTTTAGATAATTGCGAAATTCCAGCACCAACGATGCTAACTCGGCCGCAGGAGCCCACTTGCCATGGTTGAGATGGGCTCTTACCAACGCGTCAAGTTTGTCAAGTGGATCAGATGTCGGTTCGAATTGTGAGTCAGTCGCAACTGGTACGGTATCGATTGACGATACTACTCCTCGTAGCCATGCAGCGTCCTCAGCCCACCCTCGGGCCCTGTATAACTCCGCAAGACTGCTGACCCTGTGCCGTAGCGACCATGCTGAGGCTGGGGTTTCGGCCATGTATTACTGTCCGGATGAGGGATGTTTTATGTGTGGGTGGCTCAAATGGTCTTGTCGACTAAACAACGATAACAGCTTCTTTGCTTGAATACCTTGGAATATGGTCAAGGTTTGCCAAATGACCCTCGTCCGTCAAGGGGAAACGGAAGAGCGTATCACACTGGGGCCTTGCGTGAGGATTTAGAGAGAGAATAACTGGAGCCAAGAGTCGCAGGTGGGATGCTGGCTGTCACTTAGGTTTAGAGTCGATGACTGGCGCTAACTCTCCATAGACAGCGTACAGGAGAGAGGAATGCGGATGGCCGTATCGTCTGGACCTATGCGTTTCTGCTGTCCTGTGATAGCAGATTTTGGTAGGGACTAGTGGGTCTTTCGCCCAATAGCGAAACCTGGAGGATTATTCCCAAGCGGTTGTTGGTCATTCCCCGGCTGAGAAATTGTGTTGCCTACGTGTTCGAGGCTTGGAGTAGATCAAGTGTGGATTCGGCCAGGTTCAGCCCTATCAGGTTGACCACGGGCTGTGGGTCTACGCGGGCCGTGTTGAGTCGCGTACGGCACTAGAAATAGGGCTGAATACAACACTAGCCTGTAACAATTTACAGATACACTACGGAGTACAGTCGATTTCGAAAACAGTTTACCCTTTGGACACACTGACTTTGTTTCTCGGCCCGTATCCGAGTATAAGCTAGTCTATATAAAGAAAGGCTGTAAATAATCATTTCCTAAGAATAGACCCATTAAAACACTAGAACGATGGAATAACGTAAAATACTATATATTTCACGTATTGTCTATACCTGTGACCTTGATGCCCCTCCACTCTCATCCCCACCCTAGCATCTATCTTTCCGCAAAGACCTCTCATCTCCAGAATTGCTGGAATGATATGGACTTATGGCACCGAGACTACCCTCCTCAAGGCTACACTCTATTCGTGATATTATACAAGCCCAGTCACTAACCAGGTTTCAAATGGCCCGAAGCAGGTGAATGCAGTGAACAAACGATCAAAAATATTCGCAGGAACTACGACTGTTCGGAAGCATCTATGCCCCTAAGTCTTCTTGGATCCACGGATCTTAATGGCATTTTTAGGATGAGACGTCGATTGTGTATCTGATTTATTAAATATGAGACGCGGGAACACAACTCGGGTTACAGTACGAACTGAATGCAATTTCATCGAACCCTTGGCGTAGACTAACGATGAGAGCCCGCATTTAATGAACCCCGTAACTGCAGCTTGTATGTATTCATAGGGTTGCCATACATCGATTAAGAAGTCAACTTGGCCGCGATATCGTATGCAGCAGCCCCCATATACCCAGTTATTCCCATTCCAAAGAACACTAATACCGAGATTGGCTTGATATATGTGACGACCCTCACTCCCCAATTCTCGACGAAGAGCATGACAATACATATCGCCAGGAGTCTGGGTGTGGAAAGCAAGACATTTTTCCGAGACCATTTTAGTTCAGAACGAGACCGCAGGACAGTTAATAAATGCAAGTCGAGCAAAATCCGACTTAGTAGAACAAGGCCTAGAAAGCAAGGGGTTGTAATCGAAAGACGAGGGTTCTTCAACAATGGCATAACACCCCAATGCACGCCAACAACGGCAAAGAATACAGGAGAGCACAGAGAAATATATCGAGGTGTCCTCCTTGCACCCCTCATTGATAGGATCAGCGACTATGCGAAAAGAAAAAGGAATTAGAAAAAAGATGATGGAATGTGCTATGAGTCCACAAACCTCTGATAAGATATGTATGACTGGAAGGCCGGCCGACCATGGCGCTGGGATCAGCCAAGTTAAGAATAAACCGAGCCCTCCTACCATTGCTGTGAGAAAAGTAGCATGCAACCAGGATGTTTCGAATTGGCCCAGATCCTTGCTGTATTGTGCAAACGTTCCACGGCGAGCAATTCGGCCAGGGGAAATATTGCCCTTTTCGAGCTTGTCGAGGATGAACCCCAGGAGCCCGTAAAGAATGAAGCCTCCAGCCAAGCACAATATCGGGTGCCTTATCGGAAACTCTGATTTCCCTTCATTCCATGACCAGAAGGCCCAAAATATCATGGAAGCTAGAAAAATCAAACGCTGAGACACGACGTTATGGAATTTCCGAATGAGGGCGCGGTTGAATGTCAAAACGACAGCGAAGGCGTCCATAACCACGGTGAAACCAAGCCCAAACCAAACATCAACAGAGATCAGTTGCGAGGACTTTTCAACATGAGCTTCCTTTTCACACTCAATGTAGTTGGATATGGTTGCTCTCGAAGATGAACTCAGAGTAGGCTCGGAGATGAACCTTGCGACCAGGTGATTGAAGCAAACGGGTACAGCCGCCACTTTGATTGCCACAATGAGCCAGAAAATGAAATGAATCATGCCTGCAATTTCAAGAAGCCAAAAAAATAAAACTCGACGGTCTTTCAGGTTGGTGAGTATAAGAGGATCACCTGCCAGTTGCGGCATATAATCAACTCTCTTCTGAGTGGGTGACATTGCAGAGCGAATTCATTCCTGTGATTTGGAGAAATCGACGGGAGGACGAGGCTTTCAACCCTTTAATACCAAATACTTCCGTGATCTGAGATAATGGCAACACTATCAGCTATGGCAGGGATAGCAGGGCTGAACAATAGCGTGGACTAAAGCATACTATTGAAAGTTAATTAAATACATTGACGCAACAAATCCTTGGCACAGTGACTACGCAAAATTATTTGGGACCTCTCCGGCCCCACTTTACTTACCGTCTGAAGCAGGCACTACCGCCTACCGAAAATCGTAAGCTCTATGCAACGCGACATAATTGTAAGTTATCGAGAATAAAAGATAATTTCTCTTTCTAAAAGGCTTACGGGTAGTATTAGGTTGTATTTCAGAAGAATTGTAAATACCATAAGGTTTCATTAGAAGTTTGCGAGCGGCGGAATATTATACAGTATAATTAGGCGGGCGATTTAAATAATTGTACGGATACGCAGTCACTGTACTAAGGCACAAGGGAATGGGTAATTCACGATCAATTTACTTTGAGACATTCGCTGCAGCGACATTGATAATGCCACCCTGCATTATGATAAGTTACCGTCTTTGGGGAGCGACGTACATGGACAGTCAGTAGCTTCTTTTCAGAAACCACTGCCAGTAGGCATTGGTAATAAGACTAGGTCTTTTTCTGTGTCCTTCACCACGGCCTTGTTGTTGACGGTGACCCGCCATTCTATCAAGTAGTAGATATAACTTGGTGGATGCTCATTGTAGACCTTGTCTTCCTCCCACTCAGATTCCCAGAGCAGTGGTAAAGTATGTGGTAGAGGTCGGCGTGTGGGACTGGGTTCATGGTCGAGTAAGCTGGATGGGGAGGCACTATAGTTGGACCGGGTGGCATAGGGACCCTGGAAGTATCCTGGCATAGAAGGAGAGTATTGAGGATCTTGTTCCTATAGTTCGAGCTCTTGGGGCTGAGAGGTATAGTCAGCGTATTATGGGCTGTCGCTCATATTTACACACGATTGGAGTCCTTGAGATCTGTGTCACCTTACACGGGGGTTCCACACATCAGCAACGAATAGAAGCGGCAGTTGGAAGCAGGAACCATGGGCAACACAAGCAGAAATATATTGGCCTATCAGCGTCAATCCTCTACAACAATAGAATAGCCTTGTCATAAAAGATGCAGATGAAGATGAAGACAAAGGCTGTGTAGATGAAAAGGCAGGATGGCGAGCGTGGATTAAGCCAGATCGCCAGGGCAATGAACCCTCCCCCTTCTGGCCCCAGCCTAGAACATTCTGTACAGATTTACAGTATTCTACGGAAACCTTGAAATCTAATACATCACAAGACGTGAGACTGATAAGCAGCGGCTATTCCAGCGTAACCAAATGCGGCTTAGCGTATACGTAGATACGGGCCGTGAAACAAAGTCTGTGTGTCTAAGGGGTAATGTGTTTTCGAAATCCACTGTACAGTGACTACGCAAATATTTTAACACCCGGTTGGCCCACACCACCTCGATTATATAATATTCTGCCGCACCTCGCTGAGAACGCCATGAGATTAATCAATCTCCTACATAACTATCAGGTAAATACACCACCACCACAAGTAGGCCCTAGTAGGGCGTACACCAACCCTCAGATTCAATAATAGCTTCAACCCTATTAGGCATGGTCTCTGAGAGGTGCTCCACCGCTTATGACTGCGCTTATATCCCCATCCGATAGTATGTAGCTCGTAGATACGCTCGCGAAGCGCTGCTGTAAGCTCTGGATTGCGGCCCATCTATTCACTAGCAGTATCTGCTAGTAAGCTAGATATCTGCCAGAGATAGATGCGTAGATATCAGTGTGTGGCGAGTAAATCGCTATAATGCAGCAGCGCGCGTGGCCTCGCGTGGTTATCTACAACGTGTTTTAGGCAGGCGGTATTTGGCAGATTCAGGCGGTCTGGTAGTGGGTCCCGAGGGGGTGTTAAAATATTTGCGTAGTCACTGTATTACGTCTAGGTTCTGTTTCATCATGCTCCTAGGAGTATTTGCTCTGCTTTTCTTCCCTGCCAAGCTGGCTCGCCGCCCTGGCTAACAGTGTTCACAATACTGGCAGCAGCGGCACGATTGCTTCACTGTAACGCAACTACGGTATTGTTCTAGGAGTCCTTACTCCGTAGTGCGATTCCCTTCCTTTCAGATATCCATTTCTTCAGTGTCTGATAAGCTCGTAGACTATTTAGGTCAATTACAGGTTCGCGCTCATTGGCGCGCCACTCAAAATGCACTTTGGGTAACATTTTTTGTCTATTTTCTAACTCGACAGTATGTTCTGTTGGGCTAGTCTGGTAAGAAACGTAATAGTGCGGTGAGGCGACTTGAGGATGCATGCATTTATTCCACCCTTTGCATCGCCCTCTCTCCGTTGAATATTCTCGAGGTTATTTTTCCCTTCTTCCGTCTACTTGAACTTCCGATTGCGATCCGTATCTTCTCTATGGTGTGCCTTGACTTCCTTTCCCTCCATCTGCAGTATCGTTGAGCTGATCTGGTTTTGCCTGGTGACTAACCACCGCGTCATTCAGGCTGACTATCTGACCGAAGAGCAAGTCTTGGAGTTCAAGGAGACTTTCGCCCTGTTTGTGAGTGGGCAAACTTGTTGATTAGTGCTGTTCGTTGTGACACTTTATTGACGGTATCCCACAGGACAAGGACGGTAATGGTCAATACGGCCTCTTCTCCTGACAGTTCAGTTTGGCTTGTCTTCATTTAATTACTTGATTCCAAGGGAGTTTTACTGAGGAATCTAGGGAAAGTCAGGCGAAATCACTACCGAGGAGTTGGGTGTGGTCATGCGCTCGCTTGGCCAGAACCCTTCTAAATCCGAACTGCAAGATATGATCCACGAAGTTGACGCCGACAACAACGGCACTATTGACTTTTCCGGTACCTGTTACTGGAGCTGACCAGCGGGCAGGGTAAATATTGACTGGTGACAGAGTTCCTCACGATGATGGTCCGGCAAACGAAGGACGCCGTCTCCGAGGAGGAGATCCGAGAAGCGTTCAAGGTCTTCGACCGCGACAACAACGGCTTTATCTCCACCGCTGAACTGCGCTGTCTTGGCTTCCATAGGCGAGAAGCTTACCGATGCTCAGGTGGATGAGATGGTTCTTGTAGCCGACCAAAACGGGGATGGCCAAATCGATTGTGCGTTTCTCCAATCGCCCGACTTATCCAGCCGAGAGGATCGGATGCTAACTCGTTCCAGCAGACGACGAGTTCGTCGAGCTTATCCAACGAACATAAACAAACCCACTCCCGTGCGCTAACATTCAGTAAAAATGGAAATGCAAACGGATTTCAGTACAACTTTGATGAACTAACAGACATCTTTTCAGGAGTTT
>JAXQJV010001110.1:0-10134 GCA_037042255.1 Penicillium sp. PG106-07D
TCCCCATACAAAAATATGCCAACGACGAGGATACACGCTGGTGGAAATCTATGATGATTTTTTTTTTTTTTTTTTTTTTTTGGCTAGTCTTTGTGCTACTCTTCCTACTGCTTCAGGTTTCACGGGCATAGGGTATCTACCAGTTTAGTACACGCATAAGATATACAGTTTCACGAGCATATAGAGATATTTGATTGGTATATAGCTCCGTTGCAACAACTATGCCGTGGAACTGGTAGTTAGAAGTCCCTCGGGCCAGATGCCAAGATTTTAATGGCGCAGGGGGATCTTCATCCCCTATTTCTGATCCTCTTCCTCAAATATATCACCTCGGGTCTTGAAAAATTGTCGTGATGATTGAAATATCAAATATCAACGCGATCAGACAACAATATGGTTGGTTGGAGAAGTAGTTAAATGGCAGCAAGTAAAAGCAAACCGAGACGTCGAATTCACATAAGATAAAGAGTGGGATTCGTGAAGAACCCAATGATTGCTGGACAGGCTGGAGGATGATTGTTCCTAAATTCGGCCTGAAATATAAGGCATCAAGAGCGGCACCCCGGAGTTAAAGTGACGTGAGTCCCCGAAGCTAACCGGGAAGCGCGCCTTCTCTAACCGAACCTCTCCGCATTCTCTCCTCCATATTTCCCCAGAACCCCAAGTTACTCCTCGGTTTTCGAGGGGCAGTTAATTTCGCCCTGTCAACACTCACACAATGTCATCCAGGGTTCTACTTTTGCGCTCATGGCGAGCAACTCGCAACAGCCCCCGGGCTGTGGCTCCATTACTCACAAGCTCTGCTCGACGATGGGGCAGCTCCCTCTCACAAAGACCGGGTTCGGATCGGTGAGAGCCCTTTGTGAATTTTTGAGGAAAACGGACTAACATAGATCGAAATAGAGTGCTTTTCCCCGGTGCTGTCAACAGCAAGTTTACGACTGAAATGTCGTTCCTCAAGGCCTCCGATTTACCCGCAATCCCTACATATCGAGTAATCGACTCCGACGGCGAGTTGGTCGACAAATCACGAGGTCCTCCCGATGTGTCGGACGAGGAAGCTCTGACATGGTATAAGAATATGTTGACGGGTATGCTTTCTGGATCTGGCATAGCGAACGCAGCTGATTGGAGATAGTGAGCATCATGGATGTGGTCATGTTCGAGGCACAACGCCAGGGGCGCCTGAGCTTCTACATGGTATGTGCCTATATATCCTGTGGACAATTGATGACCAGGCTGGCTCATATCCCAACATAGGTCTCAGCTGGCGAGGAAGGTATCGCTGTTGGCTCCGCCGCCGCCCTTACCCCCGATGACGTGGTATTTGCTCAATACCGTGAAGCTGGTGTCTTCCAACAAAGAGGGTTTACCTTGAAGAACTTCATGGGCCAGCTATTTGCCAATTGCAATGATACTGGTAAGGGCCGTAATATGCCTGTTCACTACGGTCAGAACTATCCTCGCATGGTAAGTTCCTTTCAGAGTCGCCATTCATGCCTGTCATGCTGACCAGAGAAGCACACAATTTCATCACCATTGGCCACTCAAATCCCCCAAGCTGCCGGTGCCGCTTATGCCCTGAAAATGCAGGATCTACAAGATCCCAACCGAGAGCGTCGTATAGTTGCTTGCTACTTTGGCGAGGGCGCAGCAAGTGAGGGTGACTTCCATGCGGCACTCAACATTGCTGCTACACGATCATGCCCTGTGGTGTTCGTGTGCCGGAACAATGGCTTCGCCATCTCCACCCCAACGCTTGAGCAATATCGTGGCGATGGAATTGCCAGCCGTGGGGTGGGTTACGGCATTGATACCATTCGAGTCGACGGTAATGACGTGTTCGCCGTCAATGAGGCCATGAAGGAAGCCCGGCGGCGTGCCCTGAGTGATGGTGGACGACCAGTCCTCATTGAGGCGATGAGCTATCGTGTTTCCCACCACAGCACGAGTGACGACAGCTTTGCATACCGTGCTCGAGTGGAAGTTGAGGATTGGAAGCGCCGCGACAACCCGATCATTCGTCTGCGCAAGTGGCTCGAGAACAAGGGGTTGTGGAACGAGGATCTGGAGCAGGAAACTCGGGATTCTTTGCGAAAGGCCGTCTTGAAGGAGTTCAGTGAGGCCGAGCAGGAGAAGAAGCCTCCTCTTCGGGAAGCTTTTACAGACGTCTACGAGGAGCTGACAGAGGAGGCTCGGGAGCAGATGAAAGAGCTCAAGCGCATTCTGGAGACATACCCTGATGAGTACGATCTACGGCCATACAAAGATGGAGCGAAGGGACTGGATTAGACTTTAGATGACGCAGGTCTTTCTTCGTCGTACCCTTAGAATCATTCAAATGAACAATACAAAATTCAGACGATCCTCTTGAAAGTACACGGATTTAACCATTCAACCGAGTAAACACATTCAGGAGGTCACGTGACTGTCTCTAATTCAGGCACGGTGTGAATATTATGTAATCACACTTATCGGAATGCCAGAGATCGGGATAAGATACACTTTGTCAAGCTAAACGCAACGCCCGAGACAATCGAGCTATAAGAAGCATGAAGCAAGACTAGAACTGTCGAGCCGAGGAGGGAGGGACCCCCTATAACCGAGACCTGGGCACAAACTCCTTAAAACCAACATGATTCCCTTCTTCCAACGGTCTCGGGGAGACCCGTGGCATCGGATTGGCCTTACATCTGCATTTCCCGATCTCAGCCTCGACAAAGAGTGCTCCAAAATCACGCCGAGTTGCAAGGCATTTCGGGTTCCCAAGGCAAATGGACTCTCGAGTCCCGATACTCCTGAAGAAGCCAGCATTGAAGTTCCTGGGGATCTGAAGGACCAAGTTCTCGTGTTCCAATATAAAGGGAAATTCCACGCTGTCGATCATGTAAGTGGAAGTCTAGATAGAGACTGAAATTCGGACTCTCTCTACAAGAGACAGTACTAATGCTCCACCTCGTGCAGTCATGTCCGCACTCATCATTTCCACTTTCACAAGCCAGTATCTTCGACATTGAAGATTTCGGCATCACTCTGAGTGCCGGATTGACTTGTCCGAAGCACGGTTGGTCCTTTGATCTCTTTTCGGGACAAGGAGATCGCGGTAACTACAAGCTCAAGATTTGGGAGGTGGAGCTGCGTGAGCCGTCTGCATCCAGTGGCAAGGTCTCGGACGGCGAGAAGGAGGTGTGGGTGCGCCGAAAGCAGCGAATTGGATGAAGCGGCTACAGTCGAACACTCCCCTGGAGCAAGTACAGAGCTTCGTGGCAGTTCAAGGGGCCCAGGCGAAGATTAGAAGCTATCGATAAATGCCAGCTAATGAAGCTGCAACTTGCCTTTTCTGCTCGCTCGACGAAGATCGGAGCCACCATACAAGATCAATATCTGCGAGGCTCGTAAGAAAGAAAGAAAGAAAGAAAGAAAAGACGCACAGAATACATCTCGTAGCCTGCTATTTTACCTTCTAATAATACCTCCAAGGGCAGAGGGCAAAAGGTATGGCGGTTCATACTCGTGCTCGAGAACCAAGGTAGCTAGTCAAAGTCCTATAGTTGAAGACAGGTTTGGTGCACAGACATGAAATGTTGAGCGGCGAAGAAGAACGGCCAGTCCACTGGATTTGGAAAACGTTCCATTCCGTAATAAAGGCAGGGCCATAGGGCTACTAGTGGTTCCTTAAATAGCCATCCATGCAGTTTGAACCGGGAAGCTAGTTGGATCACATTGCACGGATTGAAACAGAGGACGTCAAATAACGATCCTGTCAAGGTGCAAGCTAGATCTTTACAGTAGTAATTACTAGGAGACATAACCAGATAACAGATACTCATGCCTCTTTGTCAATTGGAGTACACGGTGGTAATAGTACATGGTCAAGCTTCACAGAACAGCCCAATACACAAACAACTTCACGATGCGGATCCATGTACATGACTCACACATTGTAAACTGGATGCCCAATGAATCACTCAGGCCTCCTCCACGAAAGACATTGCTGCCAGTTGGATCTTCTTGTTTCGGCGGAGCAAGGCAGTGAATTTCTTGTCCAGAACGTCCAGCTCCTTGCGAGTGCCCTCCAAGTCTTTCTGAGACTGACCAGCGAGACCCTTGAGCTCTTCATTGGTCATGGCGGCAACATCGTCGAGGCCAGGAATGGCTCCAGGTACACCGGCAGAACCCAGCATCTGCTTAGCGGTCGCAGCGGCGAATGAACGGACAGCGGCGGTGGTCGTTTGAAGAAGTTCTGCAGAGTGAGCAATGGCCCAGTCGTGACTCCGCGTGCTGTCGGCTTCCATGGCAGAGAGGACGTTCGGAGGAATGACCGAGTCGGCGGGGTTCAAGGCGCTAGTGGGCGAAGTGGAGCCGATCTGATCAGGGTCGTCGTCTACCCAACAGATATTGTACTTTTCAGGGGCCGCAAAGAGGGAATCCAGACCACCGTTGATGTTGCTCAGGTCTTCCCCAACCACAAAGGGGTCCATAGAACCACCTCGCTTCTTCTCCAGCTCCAAATAGTGCTCTTCTTCTTCGGCTGAGAGGTGACGAAGTACGCAGCCGCGCGGGGTGATTAACCAGCGATCCGCAAGCTGCTCATGACCGCCGGATCGTAGTGGCCGGCCATGCATAAGAGTACGACGTTGCGACTCAGAAATCTCCAGAGGGTGCTTGAGCATGAAAAAGTCGGAATCAACGGCCTTCATGTCGGTACGTTGACCGATATTTGACGGGTTGAACAACGAGCTTTTTTCCAAGTCTGGCTCACCAAGCTTGTGCATCTCTGCGAAGAGATCATGAAGAGATTTTGTCCTCTCCACAAACAAGTCCTTCAGCGACCGGCCGGACTCATCGGCGTCTTTGATCATCTGCTCCACCGTGTTCCGGGAGTGCCAGGCTTCCGGGGGGGCTTGCGGGGGAGAGGGCTGCACTTCCACCGGAGCCGGTATGGTCTCTTGGACGGGCTGCTCCTTTTCCTTCACCTTCTTGGCAGGCTCAGGCTTCGGTTCCGGCTTCTTTGGAGACGGAGCGGGGGTTTCAATCACCTTGGTAGGCTCATTGACAGTAGCAGGGATAGTCTCCACGGAGGATGTTGTGGTGGTGGGTGCCTTCTTGGTCTTACGCTTTCGACCGAGGATAGGAGCCTGAATAGTCTCTTCAGTGGCTGCAACCTCCGCTTGCTTGGCCTCGGCTTCCTTCGCCTTCTGTCGTCTTTCCTTCTTGAGCTGGCTCTTTGTGATTGAGCGGACAGGGTGGGAGCCAATACGCGTGTTGGCTGGCGGAGAACTGGCACGAGACACGGAGGCTGAGGGAAAATCTGCTTCCGAACCAAAATCCCCAGGCGTCTCTGGTCTACTGCTAGACGAAAGACTTTGTCGTCGAGATTGCGTCTTGCCAGATTTGGCAGTAGGAGCAGTTGCTGTCGACCCAATTGTGCATGGAGGGGGAACATCGCTTTTCGGAGTGTCCACTACACGTAGAATGCGTGGTTGACGAGGGACAGGCGAGTCTGAAACACGAGAGGCGTTGGTCATTGGAGTGTTAGGCCGTGATCCAATTGCAGAAGCCGGTCCAGAACCAGACGCGACACGTTCAAGCTTGGCCGATGCAGTCTCCTGGGCAGCCAAGTGCATACTCAAAGTCATCGGACTTGCTTTAGTACCAACTAGGGGGCTTTGATCAGCTTTTCCGGGGGCTCCCTTTCCCGCCGTTGTAGACATGTCTAACTTGGACAAGTCGAGCTTCGTCGTCATTCGGGCCTTTTGCGCGGGTTTGGCCACCGGTGACCCCAGGGAAATTTGAGACACATCCTTAGTAGGAGCCGGTTTCTTGGCCACTTTGGATGGTGGCTCGGGTGTCTTGGCTGAAGGTTCAGGTGATGAAATCTTCTGAGATGGACTCCCACTTCGAGAGGCATTCACATTCAAGCCGGGAGGCACGCTCGGCGCAGGAGACGATGGCTTTGACAAGCTCAACTGATCTTGGAACACTGCTGACGCTGGATGCGATTGCGGCAACGGGAGGCCCGGGGGCAGAGATGGGGTTCCAGCGCGTCCAGCAGAATCACTGGGAATCTGGGACTTGAGAAAGCCGAAAGTATCAATGGGCTGGCTATCCTTCAGTTGCCCACCAAGTGGAGGGAAGTCCTCGTTCTCTGTCAATGTCTGGTCAGCCATCCTGTACGATCACAGTTATTGCAACAGTAAATATCAACGAGATGCAGCAAGCGATGGGAACCATGGTGCAAAGTGAAGTGACAGTGATAAACAAGCGGCAGGAACTAGTCAGGACGCTGTATGGGATACAGGCGTGCCAAGTGGGTAATTACATGACGGGCACTGGCCCGGAAGGCCAGGTACAAGGTAGGGCAAAGGCTCTGGGATGCCTGTAAGACAACTGGTTTCGCATAAGACCCTGCTCCAAGAATGGCGATATCAGGGTAGGGAGGTCTTAACGTACATTAATCCATGAGGGAATCATCCACCGTCTTCAAGACGCCGCAAGCAGTCGAACGAAGATCCGCTTGCAACATCAGGAAAAAGGATAAAAGGGAAACAACAGCCGCCGATAGGAGAAGAAAGGGACCACGGTACATGCAATAGGTCCACGAGATGCAAGACGCCTCGGATTGTGAGGGAACAAAGACAGTGTAAAACATGTAATGAAAATGAAATGAAAACTCAAAGCCCATCACGGTACGCCGAAGGCAAGCCAGCCGGTCGCATTCATCCAGAGCTAATGGCGCTGTTTCTCAATGAGAGATAGAAAGAGAAGACGAAGCCCGAACGCACGGCGAACGAAAGATAGCCAAAAAAAAAATAATGTCGTCGGGAATATAGTCCCGTCAAAGCACATGATAAAGGATCATGACAATGGGCCGCGAGAGAGGAATGCAGGGGAAAATCATAAACATGGTATAAGGGGCAAAGGAAAAGAGAAAGGGACAGTCATTCACCAGCGGCTGAGACCACCGCCGCCATACATCATCGAAGGGTTGTACCCACCTTGACCCTGGCTCCCGTACAACGCCTGCCCAGCAGTAGCATTGGCACCGACCTGGTGCATCCTCGCCTGCAAAATGCTCGGGTCCGCAAGATCTACTACACCGCCTCCACCGGAGGAAGTGTTAGCGTGTCTCTGCTTCTTCCCCTTCTTCTTCTGCTTCTGTGCGCCGCCAGAGTCAAGTACTGAACTTGCCTGGGACCCATAGAAAGAGCTGAGAAGGCCATTGACGGGAGTCAGGGGAGGTGGGGTGGGGTGCTGTTGAAGATAAGGAAACATGAACTCACGCTTTGCGGCCTCCTGGCCCTGTACACCACCAATATTCGTGCCGCTTCGGCCACGCAGTAACTCGCGCATCAACTCTGGGGTCGCATCTTTGTTTCCCATGGTGGAACTTAGTCCAATGTTGGCATTGGCTGTGAAGCCATGGCCCTGTGCAAACATGCCACCACCGCTAATCGGAGGAGTCCCAGCCGTCTTCAAGCCTGGAGGGGGTCCTTGGACGCCGCTAGCATAGAATCCGCCGGCGAGAACATGCTGGGGACTGGGGGCAGACAATGGGTTGGGAGTTCCAGCCTGCATCTGGCTCAGCATTCGTGCATTGCTGATATTCTTGGAGCCAACATCATTGGCAAAGGTAAACCGAGATGATTGGCGATTTTGACCCTGAAGCGCGTTCAACTGTGCCATCTGGTTGTGCAACAGACCATGGCGTAATTGGTTGGCCTGGTCCAATGCAGCGGGACTCATATGGTCGGAGATACCGGCTTGCTGATTACCAGCAGACTTGAGCAGCATCAGTTGCTGCTGCTGCAAAGGTGTCAAACTTCGGCCTGCCAAGTTCAACCCTTGGAACTGGTGACTTGTCGCAGACACTGGCGAGCCAACTGTGGAGTTATCAGCAGTGCCTTGCTGGGAGGGGGGCTGAATAGCGCCGTGTGATTCTCGGGACTGTGAGGGACCTCGCGGAGGATTAGCCTCCTCTGGCTCTCCGCCAAGCTGCAAGCTACCAGCCTCGCGACTTTCCTCCTCAACGACAGCTGACTGAAGGAGTTCCTGTTCGCGCTTGAGACGCTCCTGTTCAGCCTTCTCTCGCATCGCCCGGCGCTTGACGCCGCCATATGGATCAATGAATGAGGGATATGACTGGATTGCCTTAACCTCTTCGTCTGAAAGGTCGACAGTGGAGAAGATGAATTTGAAGTTGGGATTCATGAGATCTTTGATCAAGTTGTCGAAAGGCGTTGGGGCTAGTGGTTCGGGGGAGGACGGCTTGGAACGATGAACCTTGGGTTGCACAGTTGGGGATCGTGTATCAGGTTGCGAAATCCGTTGCGCTTCCTGGACAACGGGTGACGGTTTCTCGATCCGCTTGGGTTCCTCGGCAGGAGTGGCAACAGTAACACTCGCAGGTTTTGGGCTTTGAGATGCCTGGCTGCCAGTCAAACTCGCTCGTCTAGTCCGAATGGCAGCATCCTTATTTGCCCAACTAGCCGAGGACGGGAGCGCAGGTCCATCTGCGACTCCTGATCGCCCACTAATCGAATCATCCTTGCTGGGTTGCCGACGCATCGTATGCGTAATGGGTTGTTGGATCGGGCGAACATGGGGAGGATGTTGAGCGTGACTTGGCCGCTGACTGGACAGGGTGTTCATGGACGATAGATCAGAGCGGCTGTAGCTCTCACTGTCTTCTCCAGTCTCATGCAAGAAGGTGCAATTGCGGTTATTGCACTGTTCGTTGCGGAGGAAGGAGGAACAATATTTGGTAGTTCCATATTGAGCTCTGAGAACACGGTCGCCGTTCGCAGAGCCGTCCACAGCAGCGATACAGGTGGCGGCGTCGATCTTCCGTGCGAAGGTAACGTAGACACCAATACCCTGGTGAGGGTTGCCGCCAGGTTTAGCCTTGCTTACAACGATCTTCTCAATATCACCATATTGACCAAAGTAGTCCCGCCCACGGAGTGTTTGTAGCAGCTGATTCTCGTCACGGATTGTCGGATTCAAGCCGATAACGTAGACCAGATTCTTTTGGACGACACGAACACCTGCTAGATTCTTTCGGCTGGAAGCTTCGATTTCGCGCTTTTCGGCTTCTTTCTTCTTAGCTGCGGCGGCCTTCCTATGCTTCATTGCCAAGTCGGCTTTGAATCTATACCGGAGAAGTATCAGGTTAGTGGCCTGAACGCTGGACTGACAAGTCGAGATGGGAAATATTTCACTGACTCCTCGGCATCAGGTATCTTGTATTGAATTGTGCTGTCGTCGTAAGGGCGACGACAGTTCGGGCATCGACCTTCTTCGCTGTGGGTTTTGATGTTGTTGTAACAGAACTGGCAGATCTGTGATGTCACATGTTAGTGCCTCAACTGAGAAACCGGCGATCCACCAAAAAGTCGCCATAAGTGCGCCTATTGCTTTGACGTACCTGATATCCACAGGGACATGGCCTGAAGTTCTTGTCCGACAGGTCGAACTCTTCGATGCAGAGGGGGCTCGAGGGGGGTTAGTGGTCAGGCATGATAGTCGTTTGAGGGGTTCAGAAACATACCAGAACTCATCGTCATCGTCGATGACGGAGTCAATCTGTTGGCGACTGGACATGGTCGCGGCGAAGACGGTGTTAACGGGGAAAGCGATTTGGGAATCTCAACGCCAGCACCCAATGAAAATCCGGGGTGCAGAAAGGAAATAGAGACGAGGACGCGACTCCGGTGCCAGAAGAAATCAAAGAACGGGGAATCAAGAGAAGAAATAACAAGAGAAGAGAAAGAGACGTGATGGTTCGGGGAAGAACTTGGACGGCGAGGGAGAAGAAAGGAAGGAAATTGAAGCGCGGCTTCATTTTGCTGGCATTGCCCGATGGCGTTTAGCGTGGCTGTAATATTATGTCAGCAGCACGTGATACCCGCAGGTTCAACCAACCTCCATCCTCCCGATCCGCCTTACGTGCCCTTGTCCCTCTCTAGACGCAGCCATTGCTCCCCGTCCCACAATGGCATCCGCTCGCTCTCTGATGCGCCTGGGCTCCGGACGCTCTGTGGCTTCGGCCGTGAGATCCAATGCCCCTCGGGCCTTTTCTTCATCTTCGCTGCGTTATGCCGCGAAGGCATCTACAGAATCGGGCGCCCCGGA
>JAXQJV010001111.1:0-10056 GCA_037042255.1 Penicillium sp. PG106-07D
AGAAAATACAGGAGAGAGAGAGAGAGAGAGAGAGAGGGGGGGGGGAGGGAAGGAGAGAAAGAGAGAGAGAGGGAGCAAAGTATGATATAAATATAGACCGATCGAATATCTTCTCATTTATTGCAATTCATCTATGGAAATACAATGTCCAACTAGATGCTTCGTCCTCCATCCACACTATGATCCATTCCCGTAATAAACGAACTCTCATCACTAGCAAACCACAGCACCGTGTTTGCCACGTCGTCTGTGGTCGTCAATCTTCCCAATGGAATCTGGAAGAGCTCGGCCGCCTTCTTGCGACCCTCCTCCGTGTTCTCGAAGGTTGGCACGAAGTTGTTGGCCAGCTGCGTGGGGACCAAGACGGGACACACGGCGTTGCAGCGAATACCCTGAGGACCGAACTCGTGGGCCAACGCCTTGGTGGCATTAGAGACGGCCGCCTTGGAGGAGTTGTACCAGACCAGTTTGCCTCGGGGGCGCAAAGCAGCAATGGAAGAAATGTTGATCACCGAACCACCCTTGCCGTCGATCAAAATGGGGAAGATGGTCTGCACGGAATGGAAGATGGATTTGACGTTGACGTTGTAGACTTTGTCAAAAGCCGATTCGGACACCGTCAGCGACGACTCGGCGGTATATGCGACACCGGCGTTGTTGACGAGGATATCCAGACCGCCAAAATGCGAGGCAACGGCTTCGGCGATGCGTTCCCAGTCCGACCGCTTCGTCACGTCGGCGGTGACGAATTCGGCTTTGGTCCCAGCGGTGCGAAGACTTTTGATAACGCGTGCGCCTTCCTGGGCGTTGAGATCGGCAATGAGGATGGACGCTCCTTCCCCGGCCAGTTTGCGTGAGATGGCCTCGCCAATCCCCATTGAGCCGCCGGTCACGAGGGCACGCTTGCCCTGGAGGCGTCCAGATCCGTTGGCGACAGTCATGGTGATGGGTAAAAGATTCAAGGTTGTTGATGATGATATTGATGTTATTGATGACCACTCAGATCATACTGATGATATGTGATGCATTTATTATATCCCATTCGAGTATCGGCCGCCGATGCATGGTCCATCCCCCGCACAACGCCGCTCTGCGCCGTCTTAACGCCGCAAGATGGCGGACGGTAATGGCATCGTATCCAGCCCCATTTGAGTCCGTGTCCAAAGCACTTCGGATGGGGGGAAACTTCGTCCGCCGCCTTTTCGCCAGAACGTGGAGATGGCGGAGTTAGTCTGGGTTAAATGGCGAGGCAATCAGAACGAGTCACAAAGACACGATCGATAAGCCAACGGAACTACGACCACTTTTTTCATCATGTACTCTCTCTCGCACCAACTTTGCCGGAGAATTTCCTGCCGCGGCCTTGCTACTGCGTCTTCGACTCTCCCCAAAGCCACGCCTCTGGGTGCTGTCAATGGCACCTTTGGCGCAGAAGTCTCCAACGTCGATTTGACCAAACCGTTGTCGCCTCCCGTGATCGCGCAGCTGATCAAGTTGCAAAATCAATATGGCGTGCTTGCTTTCCGGTCCACGGGCCTCGACGACGATATGCATGTGCGATACTCCAAGAGTTTCGGTGCGCTGGAGAGCATCCATGGCGTGAACAAGCCTCGTCGAGCATCGTCGCCGCACTTGTACGATGCGGGAAACCTCGACGCCGAGGGAAACATCATCTCCAAGCACAGCCGGGCGTGGTGGCATAGCAAGGGAAATGGTGAGAAGCGCCCCGTAAGCAAGTGTCCCCCGTCATGATCGAACTGACTCATTTTCATAGGACTCTGGCATACCGACTCTTCCTTTAACCAACACCGATCCTGCTACAGCGCCCTGCGAGCCGTGGAAATCCCTTCCTCGGGCGGCGCGACCCTCTACGCCGACATGCGAGCCGCCTACGACGACCTCCCTGCCGACGTCAAGCAAGACCTCGAGGGCAAGATCGGAGAACACTGGATCTGGCATTCACGCAAGCTGGCCGCTCCTGAAGAATTCGACAAACCAACCGACCAGGAGAAGATCACTATCCCGCCGGCATATCACACCGTCGTCCAGACGGCCCCCGACACATCGCGCAAGACACTCTACATCGCCAGCCATCTGCGCCGCATCATCGGCATGTCTAACAAGGAGTCGACGCAGTTGATTCGATACTTGCTCAACCACGCCCAGCAACCAAAGTACCAGCTGAAGGTGCAGTGGAAGAACATCGGCGACTTGGTCCAGTGGGATAACCGATGCACGATGCATCGCGCCACTGCCTTTGAGGATCAAACGAATCGCAGAGACATGCGACGGACGACGGTGTATGACAACGGTCCCTACGTGTTTGGCGCCAAGTTGCGCCTGGATGCTGAGGATGTCGACGTGCTGGCGGGAGGGACGGTGGATATCGCTGCCCAGCCAACGCCAGAAACGCAGACACGGGAGGAGGTGGAGGCGTTGTAGGTGGCGTTGGGAGGGGATGTAGGTTCATTATGTACAAGCGTTAAAAATTTGAATGTTGTGTTCCTCATGCTTTATTTCGCCGTGGAAGGATCTGCGCCCGAATAGGTGCTGTACTGAGGACTGTTGGACCCCGTTAACCACGCAGGCCAGTTTTGAATGTCCAGATCGAAAATATTCGCATTGTAATTGTCGTAGAGCAACTCGATGCCGTCATCTAGTCTAACAGCCGCTGGATTTAGCGCTGGCTCGTTCGCGTCATTAGGAGCCGGCGGCACGTTGAAATCGCCTAGCAGAGGGTTCTCGGGCAAGGGGGCCAATTGATGGGGAGGCGTCATGCTGTGAGAATGGTCATCCGGTTGCGATGAGGATGGTCCGAGGAGGAGATTATACGACGAATCCTTGACGTCCTTGGGAATAGTACGGCGCCAGCTCCGTTGCTCCCCTGCCATTTCCTTTTTCATGACGACGTCCAGTCGGCCGAGCGCTCGCCAACAGGCTGAGATACTCGGGTTCTGGTCTTGCACGCGACGAAAGATTCTCAAGCACGAGATCCATGACGCCAGTGCCTTGTCGCGGTAGCCCGAATCGCGACCCTCCATGCGAATGGCGATAAAACAGATGAGAGCGCCATGGAAGGCCCGGAACCAGTGTAAGAATGCCACCCGCGCCATCTTGGGGAAGTTATCCTGCAAGGCCTTCCAACCGTCGGCGATGCTGAACGCAGCCTCGTAACAGGGCCGACGAACCTCCCAGTCCCCTTTAGCGAGGAGAGATTTGCGAAACAAGACCAAAATGTTGTGGTTGACAATGATGTGTAAAAGGACCGCTTGCACGGATCGCTTGCGGTTCTCCAGATTAGAACACTCTTGCAGATCACGACTCGTCGACGGGGTGAACTTGAACTCGACCGGGACCGTCTCATGCCAATGTCGGATGCGCGATTCGGTGAGCTTCAAACGATTGACGTCGGCCGGTCCACGCTGCCGAAACGCATCGTCCATGATCTCCCGCGTCATCTCCCCCAGTTCCCATGTCAGTCGGTGATATGAAATTTCGGTGTAGGTGGGCTCCCGAGGAACTGTGCTGGAAAGGTTGAAGAGTTCGTCATCGCGGATATTCTGTGGCATCTGACAGTCGGCGAACCCGATCCCGTATGGACGACCAAACATCAAGCTCAGCGCCGTCTCCTGCGCCGCGATGACCCAGAAGAGACGTCGGCGGATTTCCCATTCCTCGGGCGGTAGCAAAGGGATCGTGCTGGGATCGCGGTGGAGAGCGAGGGATTGCGCCAGCCGAATGACCAGCCCGAGCAGTGGCCAGTATTCACTCAGCTTGCCTTGATGTTGCATGTATACCGCGATGTAACAGAAGCTGTGCAACGTATCGAGGGTTGGCACGGCGAGCATGTTGGAGATGCGAAGCAGTTGCATCGAAGCGGATAACAGGAAGCTGGACCGTTCGTTATCCGAGACCAAATTACCCAAGGCGAGCACCGCAAAGACGAGGGCAGCCTCCTGGGCTTGTGGCAGGGTTTCCCGATCCCAACAGCGCTCATAACGCTGCATCAACCAGGGCGTAGGCACGTAGTGGTGGAGCGGATCGACCAGTTCGTAGTAACTGTCGAGCAGAGAATCCGCCCGAGCTCGGCCGATATCGTCCAGGATTGCAAGCATGTGTTCGACACCGCAGGCGGCCGGAAAGGTCGGGAAAAGATATGGTGCGTCGTTCAGCATCGGCTGGAGATTGTTCGACGACCCCGAGAAGGCGAAGAGCATGTCCGTCTGGTTATCTGGCAACAGCGACATCATTTGCTGCAGCAGATCCGGTGCAGCTGGGCCGCCGAGATAATACGAGCGACCGTAGTAAACTCCTTGTTCGTCTTTGTGTCCCGTCGACGATGATTGTGCCGGAGACGAGGCGGCCTTTCTCTGTTCTTGAGCCAGCAGGTTCTTCGTCTGCCGCAATTGCTCGCGAAAATCATTGGCAGCAGCCTCGAGATCGTGGAGGCGAGAACGCAGAGTGGCATTTTCGGCAGCGAGGTCGGTATCACACGATTCCAGCAGCTCCAAGTCGCTGGCGGCGATGGCTTCATAGACGCAGCTACCGGTTGTATGTCGTCGAAGACATTGCGAGCACGGCTTCTTGCGATTGCACTTTCGTTTCGCTCGATGACAAGGAAGACAGGTCTGAATGATGCGTCGGCGGGCGTGCGGTCGTCTGGATTCTCCACGCTCCGAAGCCATGTCGTTGGGAGTTGGAGGAGTTCGCAGTGGAGAAGAGGAGGGGAAACTCTCGTATGTAGCGCGGAGAATGACCGAGTCACGAGCGTTGATCTGGGGTTTCCCCTCCTCTTCTGTCAGTGGACAAGTAGCCGCGGCAACTTATGAACTAGTGGACCCCATATCTCAATGTACGATAGTACTCAGCCTTTACACGCTATTCATGAGCTTTATAACAGCTAGGTGCTGCTTGCAAGCATAGTCGTGGAGTGTGTATTAACGGGGAAGTATTTGTTGTTTATCCTTTTGCAATCTCTATAGGCTACAACAATGGTACATAGCAGATTCTAAAGACTTTGCCTTGCAAGCTCGGCTTTTGACTTTTGATTTACTTCCGTACGAGAACTATTGGCATTTCTTAGTAAAGTAGCTCGTTCCTTTAACTTTCAAGGTTTCGCAAACTTCACTCATATTTGCCATATGGATTTTTCCTTGAGTCGCAATCCCCCATCTTCTTCATCTTAGCTAAAGCAACAATCAACCATGTCTTTGACTTGACCTCATTTTGGCGTGCTCATAACAATATAAGAGTTTCTGAGTCTCCACCAACAGGGTATTGATGTACACAAATCCTTGTGCTCCAGCATCTCCAAGGGCTGTAATACAGAATGATCATCTATTGTAAACTAGCTGTGGTTTCAGTACAAATGCTTTCGTTGTCATTATTCTAGACATATCCAGATCCATCAGCGATATCTCAGGCCTGATTGGTAAGGAGACTTTCACCAGGCCTAGGCTTTTCCCATATCTGGAGCAGGGGAGCAAATGGAGGAGCTGCGGGGGCTTCAAGCTCAGAAAGATTAACAGCTACGATAGGTTTAGCTTTTGCTTCATTAGCCAGACGCAGAGCGCGTTTCGGACAATCCTTGCCCATATGTCCCTATTCGTTACACTCAAAGCAGCGTTCTTCAACCTTTCGCTTGATCATTTCGGCTATATTGAGACGTGGAGCGGAGGTAGTTGTTGGCTTCTGGTTTCGAGCGAGAGGGTTCGCGGTCAGGGGCTTCGTATTCGTAGCTTTCGTAGCCTTAGTCTGTTGAATATCAGCATCCATGATCTCCAGGATCGAGGCAGTGCGGTGGGCGTTTTCAATGTATTCGTTGATAGTGACACCAGTCTTTGAGGCTTTTCTAACTAGCTTGTGTTGTAGCTTAGGGATAAGCTTTCGATGTAGGAGCTTTACATGCTTATTATGAGGAATCTGAGCGTTATTTGCGAGACGGGTGAATTCGGCAAGGAAAATGGCGAACTTGTCAGTATCCTTCATTCGGAGGATTTCGAAATTATGTTCGGCTCGCTCTTGCCGGACAGGGTCTCCGTAGGTAGCTTCCAAGTAATCAAGGATGTCATCACTATCCTCGAAGGAGGCATCATCATCATCGTTGTCATTATTCAGACCGGACAATCTGATCATAAGCAGGGCCAGTCAGTCAGCTAGCGACATAAGTCTTGCGGAGCTCTGGTGTTGAGAAATAATCTGTATTAGCTCTCAGCTTTGTCTCCATCGCGGTACACCAGCTTCTGAATTTTATATCGGTGCCAGTGCCATCCGCAAAGACTAGGGGGTCGGCAAACTTGTATGTCTTGGTCGGTTTCGGTCAAGAATGAGAGTGCGATCGCGAGCGACGACGGCGAGAATGAGATCGGGATCGTTGACGAGAACAGTGGCGATAAGGAATATCAGCGGTTGTCTCACGACTGACAGTCTCACGGAGAGTATTAAGTTCATATTGGAAATAATCACGTTCGAGTTGAAAGCCTCTTTAAATTGACGTGCGCATTTCCTCTTTAACATATAAAGTTTTATTAGGGTTCAGCTTCTTCGGTATGCTCATTAAAGACTTTGACGCATACTTATTCT
This sequence comes from Penicillium sp. PG106-07D, assembly GCA_037042255.1. Classification (NCBI taxonomy): domain Eukaryota; kingdom Fungi; phylum Ascomycota; class Eurotiomycetes; order Eurotiales; family Aspergillaceae; genus Penicillium; species Penicillium sp. PG106-07D. Next base: position 6,583 of record JAXQJV010001111.1, read on the forward strand.
ATTCAGCCTCTTTTGAGCACCCTCTTTTGAGCACCCTCTTTTGAGCACCCTCTTTTGAGCACCCTCTTTTGAGCACCCTCTTTGAGCACCCTCTTTTGAGCACTCTCTTTTAAGCACTCTCTTTTAAGCACTCTCTTTTAAGCACTCTCTCCACTGTATTAAAGTTTAGAATGTCTCACTCGTACTGAGGATTGCCTGAAAAAAATCAAATCTCTATGCTTTTCGAATTGATGTGGTGTTTTTCTATTTTGAAGCCCACGAAATAGTTTCTTGGCACAGACGAGTTCTTCCAACCGTTAGGCTTTTTATCTTTGCGAATGCGTCGTTCTATGCCTGCGATATACAGTACCATAGGGTGAACCCTTTGATCAAGCTAGTGCTAGGAAAAGGTGATCCTGTATGTGGTTTAGATTCATCTTGTCTATTCTTGATTTAGTCGGTATATATCTGATATGACAGTAATTGCAGATAGCTTACTGAACTCTTTCCAGAGTGTGATCTTTCTTTCATTCTTCAACTTCACCAACTCAGCCCGTCTGTGGCCATTGCAGATAGACGGGCCTTGTGTGTGTGATCCAGTATAGTGGATTCGCAACTTGAGTCCATTATTAGCTCCATGACCCGTTCGAAAATCCATTCTTAAGAATTTTCGTGTGGAATACAGCGAGCAGAATAGCACACTCAACTAGACCTATCAGAAGTCTTATCGATGGTTCTTTTGATTCCCAGGAGCTTCAGAGATTCTGGTAATGACTCCAAGCTCTTCATCTAGATAACATATCATGAATTGATTTCCTTTTCTGATATAGATTAGCTATTAATCTCAGAGAAGGAATTGGATCGGCTGGTTGGGTTCCATAGAAGAGATCCTTTCATACTCAAGCATAGTCGTCAGATGCCGAACAGCATTTGGGCAGCTTCTTTTAGTGGCCCTTCAACCTCCAAAATCTTATTGTATCTCCTCGGAGCAACTTAAAAAAAAAATTGGTTTCTTGCGGTATGTATTATTTTGGATGGAGAAAAACAGTCCCAGGATTGGATTTTTGCAAATAACAATCAGCTAAATTTGGACTCGTCATGTCTTTGTGCTGATCTGGTTATGAGCCTTTGCCCCTTGCTGGACAAGCTGCTCATGGGCAGGTATCTAATGAAATAAGATTGTGCAATTACCGCAAATAGCATGTTCTGAGCCTGTAGCCTGGTCACTACTTATGCTTAGTAGCCTTTGAGTATTACTTTGATCGTCAGTATTTTGACTAGTAAATATAATTACTGACACGTCTTTGTACTGACAGAGATACAGATATTTACGTATGTATTGATACGTAATGTATTCTTAAATGATGTAGCTTCAAGTAATTTATTGTGGCGGTTTCAATTACCTTACATACAAAGTACAATACTAAACCAGTGCTATACAAGGCAGCCCAACAGCGAATAGGATGAACAGAAGCCCGGACTCGCGCTTTCCTTAAGAACTAATTAAAGTTGTCCGGCCATGCACATTCAACCTCATTGACTCTTGGTAGCCCCATAAATGTATAAATTAATTCTTTCCCTCTCATCTTGACAGGCTTAGTTGTTATTGGGCGATTTCACTAAGCGGCTTACAGAAATCCTTTTCTGACTTTTCAGCCGTAGCGCTTGCCATTCTCATCAGCCCATTTCTTGAAGATGAATTCCGTTTTCTCGTGTTTGGGAGCCGTATCTTACACGAAATCTGCTCCTAATTCTACTTCTTTAGTCTCCATGTTGTGCTTCTGCAGCAGCAATTTAGTCGTAAGTTGCAATGGTGCCTTCATCTCCGGTGTTATCTCGGATGATATACCTCGCATCGCAGAATTAAGATAGTTCATCATCATTTTCAAATATTGGCGTATGTTTAGGATCAGCTCTTTGCTGACTGATTGCTTCTCTGAAGGTAGGATGGGACTTTTTCCTCGTTTCTTGCTTACAGATTGATCGTCTTTGAAAGCTCCCTGAAGGGGGTACGAAACTCTTATCCTTTTTCCACTCTCCTATAGCGAAGGTTCCACGCAATCAATCGCTCCCTTGTACCCTATTTCCTGAGGCTTAATTACATTGTTTTCCGCTGGGATACGCTCCAGTATCCCCGTTTCTTCCACACAGGCTACCAAGGTGGCAACCAAGGCGGCTGTGGAATTAGAATCTAAACGTTCCAAGCCACCGCCACTTTTGTCAATTTTTTCTTGAATGAACGGATATATGGTAGCATCAAGATTAAAAATTATGTGATACCTAGGACCTACTTTGACAGACAAATTAGCAAGAGTCGCACGGATCAATAAAACGAAAGCTATCAATATTCTCACTTTTATTCTCTGCCGAAACCATACTGATTGATTCACGCCGCTCTAAACACTTTGAAGGATAATATTTGTTTGATTTTCGAATACCTTGTAGGAGATGCGTGGTGATTGCGAATCAAAAGACCGAATGAAATCAGATACAGTAGTGCGGCACTGGTAGGGAGAGGTTTCGATTTATTCTATAGGGAGGGGCGATATTGAACTACTTATACATCAAGTTCGAAGGAGAAAATTAAAATATTCAGTATTCATAATTAAGGACGTCGAGGTAAACACCCGCATTGAATATGGCTTCTGAAGCATAGCTTTTTCGTAGGCCCTCAACATAATTGCGAGGCTTATTATGTTCTCTTCGCTCCCAGAATCCGTGATCTGTATCTGTCGAGGAGTAGGAGAAGAAAGTAAAGGTAATAATCGAAATTCAAGCTCCTAGGAGTAGCAAAGTGCTATGGCCTTTTTGCCTGCTCATTGGCCGCTGTAAGAAATCTCGCCCTATCTCGACTCAGGAGAGTTATAGGATTAATTTTCCCACGAGACTATCTTCGTCAGTAGCATTCAGCCGCAAGGAGGCTATTGCAGTGCTACAAGCTACTTCTCTGTTGACTGGTTTGAACATATGTAGATCTAATTGGAAGTTGGAAAATTGGCTCTCTAGCTCTCTGGCCATTGACTTCTGCAGGAAGCAGCATACTAAGAAAACTTGACGAATTGTTCCCAGGAGCTTGCAGACTGTAGCCAGAATTTCATTCATAGGATAATGAGGTGAACTACTCGGTACGTTTGCTCCCAGGAGCTAATCTTGCTACGCAAGTTTGCGGCTGTTCATGATGCGTACCTTTTTTTGATGGCCTATTTGAGACTTTCTAAAAATGGCGAGGGACTTTTGTGAGGGGGTAGCGCGTTGCGTTTTATTGAGGTGCTTTTAGTCAGACCGCTGGCTCTCATGTAAGCAATGCTCAGAGAGTAAATCAGAGTGCTCAGATCAGACTCACTGAGCAGATCAGAGTAGTCACGTGATGACCACTGATCCGCTCAGCGCGCTCTGAGACGTGCTCAGATCTACTCAGTCCTTATATTGAACCAGGTCGGATATACCGCAGTTTTCATTTCCATGCTTCTGCAGTACTTCTTCATCGACTCAGGA
>JAXQJV010001112.1:0-10057 GCA_037042255.1 Penicillium sp. PG106-07D
TATTTGCAACAATAGCTTTTGCTATACTCTCAACCAAAATTGTTAATAGATACACTGGAAAATTTGCTAATCAAATGCGAAGAACACAAACCGTGTTAAAGATGCTAGCTGCCATGTCGGTGGGAATCTACCTTGAGATTCGCCCCGCTGGTCCAAGTTAAATCAATGATTTGGTCGGATTTGAATGGCGTGGATTCTCGGACAACAGTAAAAGATGCGATCCGAATCGAAGCCTCATGCTTCATCTCTCAGTTCCTCCTGGAGGCCTCATACGTCATCCCAGACCATGATGACCACGCAAGTCCATTCACAAAAGGATGCCAAGCTCCCAGATTGACCTGATATTATCTGATGTTCGTTTCTGTGCTGCGTATGTTCAGCTTCCTACTTCAAGACGCTGCAGGTTGCCGGGGACGTTCCAGGTTCCGGTCGTACCATAACATGGTTGCCAAGCCAATGATGTAGGAATTTTGTCATCAGAAGCGGTACTTGGGCGTCAATGTGGATGCACCTGTTGTAATTATACCATGATGGTCTGTTCTGGCTCATGGTTGGAGTGTTTGGAACATAAAGGAAATGGCAAATTTCACAAGATAAATAATAAAGCAAGTTTTAGCTTGCAGGCCATTGTCGGGACCCTGGTAGGGCAGTGGCAGTTCCACAAATGATCATAGTTATGACACGACGCATGCCAAGCCACGATGATTATTATCATCCGAGTGTATAAGACTCGTTGCTCCCATATGGTCTATTCAATTACCTAGTTGTCTGTCAGGTTAGAAGACAGAAAACTCTTTCCAAACACAATCTTGCAGTCAAAATGGGATCGGATCACCCTTCGAGCAAGCCAAGGCTCGTTATTGCCTCAAATCGACTGCCGCTTTCGGTCAAACAGAAAGATGATACCTTTGAGGTGAACCCATCGAGCGGCGGCCTAGTGAGTGCACTCCGAGGCCTTAAAGCCGCGGATTACGTGTGGCTAGGGTGGCCTGGAGTGGAGATCAATGAAAGCGACAGGAAGAGCGTCGACGAGGAATTGGCCAAAGAAAATGCCGCTGCGATATACCTCGATGAGAAGCTGGCTAAAGACCACTACAACGGATTCTCTAGTAAGTAGTCTTCAACACGAATTGATTGCAACATTCGGAACTGATGAAACCCAGACGCCATTTTGTGGCCTATTCTACACTATGAATCGGGGGTAGTGATGAACTCGGATGCATGGGACGCATATAAGCACGTGAATGAGATTTTCGCGGACAGAGTCAGCAAGGAGGCCCGAGACGGTGACCTGATCTGGGTGCATGATTATCACCTCCTTCTCCTGCCACAACTACTTCGCGACCGCTTGAGTGAGCAGAAGAAGCGCTGCCCGATAGGCTTCTCCCTTCACACGCCGTTCCCGGTAGATGACTTCTGGCGAGCTCTTCCAGTCCAGGAAGAACTGCTCTACGGCATCCTTGGTAGCGACATCATCGGGTTCCACACTGATGAATACAAGAAGAACTTCGTTACCGCTTGCGATATTCTCCTGTAAGTTTTGAAACCTAGGAGTGACAAGGCTTATGACTGACTTGCAGTTGAAGTGATTCCGTTCAAGTGGAAAACGACCAAATTGAATATAATGATCGCACCATAAAGACTGGCAAGTACGTTGTGGGAATCGACTATGAAAGATTCGCCACTGCAATCAACGATGCCCAAGTCAAGTCCAGGCTCAAGGAGCTCGAATCCCTGTACAAAGGTAAAACCGTCATTATCGGTGTCGACCGCTTGGACTATACAAAAGGATTACCGGAGAAGATGGAAGGATTCCGAGTTTTCCTGGAAGAGCATCCTGAACTAAGCGACAAGGTGATCTTGATTCAGATCGCCGTCCCCAGTCGCGAAGACGTCAAAGAATATCAGGATCTCGAAGGTGAGGTGAGCAAGCTTGTGGGTCAGATCATCGGAAAGCATGGTCAGTCACTCGGAAAAGTATGGATTTGGAGGTATAGAGGCTTACCAACATCACTAGCAACTCCTCACTCGACGCCGTTGCTCTATATCCACCGTTCGGTCTCCTTTGAAGATCTTACAGCTCTATACGCGGTCTCTGACGTATGCCTTCTTACTTCCCGTCGGGATGGCATGAACCTAGTAGCCTCAGAATATATCGCGTGCCAAGAAGCAAGACATGGCGTGCTGGTGCTCTCTGAGTTCACCGGCGCGGCAAGTTTCCTCGATCGAGGGAGTATTTTGTTCAATCCTTCTAGTGCGGAGGGGCTATCCGCAGCGTTGTACAAAGCCATCACCATGGGTCAGGATGAGAGGAGGAAGAACTATGAAGAGCTGCGTGACTTTGTCACTACTCATACGAGGTAAGCTATTCATTACCAAGGTTGGATTGCATTAGTGGAGACCTAACCCTCGACAGTGAGAAATGGACCGAAACTTTCTTGGACGAACTTCTGCAGCTGAGACAGTAATAAAAGTGGAAAGAGGCGGGGGTGTTCACATTTTGGACTCGTTCCAGGTTTGATCCAGATGGTTGATTATAAAAGCAGCTGATAGTGCTTGCGGCTGTACATGGTTCAAATACTATTTCGTGATTTCCAGACTGTTCATATGCAATTCGCAGTGCAGGAAGCCATCGAATCCATTTTATCAAACGTACGTATGTTAACCAAATTCCGATAAATGGGCAAATTTGCCTCTGCCTCCATTAGCGAATAGCACAAGACAGTTCAGATGAAGTGCTCAGAAGCTTCGCAGGAGAACCTTGGCAGTAGACTACACAGGTTGGAGTATTTTTGAATGCCTCTGCATTTACACTCCAACAAATTGAAGCAACGCACAAATCGTATTGTCTGCCATTTACCTACTCATATGATAGTCATTATTGATTGGCTGCCTAGCGTTTATAGCGAGCCGCCTATGAAAACCGCCGCTCGGGAACTAGTGCCGAGCTGAGCATCAGATAGACTTCCGTCGTCCACCTTTGCCTGCCTGAAATTTAAGAAGAAAAGTACCAGAAACATGTTTTAGTCTCCAGAGATGCCTGAATACGATCTCAAGTGTTTCTCACAATGCCAGCGGACGACGATTGGCTTTGACTTTCAGGCGGGATTTTCTAACCCCAATGTACAAGAATTGATGTCATCCGCTGTCATCAACTCATACTCAAGCAGTACCATGTTCAAAGCTAGAACATGGGCCCAAATTTATAGTAAAGGAAGAGATTCCGACCATAGAAGCGGCCTATGACCAGCCTAGTCTTGGATCTTTTGGAATACGTTCCGTTCACGAGCAGGATCAGGAGATGACGCACAGCCTCCTTTATCAGATAAATACCCCCTCAAAGCAGGCATTCCTTTCACTGGTTCGATAACTTTTGATCTCTAATTCTGTCCTGATTTCTCAATATTCCAAGGTTCAGGTCCAGCTATGTCGCGCAATCTCTGCATTACCGCAGTGGACGGCCACACCGGCTTCACCATTGCCGAACTCATCTTAACAAACAATGACTTCAAAAAGGAAATCGACTCGGTCATAGGCCTGACACTACATCCCCACTCCGAATTCGCCAAAGAGCTAGCCGGACTCGGAGCCAAGATCATCCCCCACAAGCCCGGAACAGTGAGGGACATGGCCAAAACCCTGAAAGATTCCGGCGCAGACACATTGTGTCTGATCCCTCCCGCACACGAAAGTAAACTCGACTTGACCACGGAGCTGATTGAGGCTGCCAAGAAGGCTAATGTACCGAATGTGTGCTTCATCAGCTCTGCGGGCTGTGACATTGCTGAACGGGATCGTCAGCCGAGACTGCGGGAGTTTATAGATCTGGAGACTGGCGTCTTATCTTGTAAGGGGGATCCGACCACGTCTACGGGGCATTCTCCGGTTGTTATTCGGTGAGACTCTGCTGTCCTATTCAAACTGATGTTTTAATCTGACTTGCCGGCCAGAGCTGGATTTTATGCCGAGAACCTCCTTTTGTATTCTCAGCAGGCGCAGACTGAGGGGATTCTTCCGCTGCCAATTGGAAAAGACCATAAATTTGCACCGATTGCCCTTGGGGTGAGTCATCACACAAGTGCACGTCGAGTTTCCAGGTGACCTCATACTGTATAGGATGTTTCTCAAGTTGCAGCCCACGTTCTTACTGGAAAGGGCAAGCATGGCTTCAGTGATAAACACCGTGGCCAACTAATTGTCCTGACAGGTAAGACGCTTTCTTGTGCTAATTGGACCTCCGGTCAATGACTTCTCATAGGCCCGATGCTCGCAACTGGCGACGAACTCGCCACCGCCGCGAGTAAAGCACTGGGACAAGAGATAAAATTCGAAGACATATCCGAGTGAGAAGCCTTACCCGGTAGCCGATCCATCTTCTCATAACTGACATTACTCAGGGCCGAGGCCAAGAGGGTTCTACGCGCTCAGTCGAAGAGCGACGACTCGGAGCTGCAGTATTTGATCGAGTATTACTCGCTGGTTCGAGAAGGCAAGACCAACTACATCTCGACGACCGCCTTCCATGATATTACCGGGGCTCATCCCCAAGAACCTGATGAGTTCTTCAAGGTCTACGCCCAGGAGTTCAAAGTTCGGAGTGGGAACAAGCGACGTAAGGCGAATGGGAAGTAGGAGCCGTGGCATGGCCAGTTCTCGGTACCTAGCGGATGGAATTAAGATCTGGTGCTGTCAGAGTGGGGTAGATGAGGTCGTCCATGAATTCACTGTTGTCATCGATTAAGATTACAAAATACAAAAAACAGTAGCTTTCTGAAATTGTGATCACGCTTAGCCATGCAAAGCAATAACAAGAGGAACAAATCTTCAACCTCCATTCCTCTCAAACCTTAATAAACCGGCCCTCAACTCGACATTATTATTAGTCGCCCACCAAACATCATTACAAAATAGAATAGCCCAAGTCGGTTCGATTCGGTAATACTACCTACTTCTATTAAAAAGTTACACTGCTTACTTCAATGTCCAAGAAAATGATGTACCTTGCCTACGAGCATGGAATGCTGCAATTTCTTCACCTGAAAAAGCCAATCTCCAGCCATTCCGATGTCATGGAAGACCACATGCAAATTCTTAGTTCTCGGCTTCGCGGCGTTGCATGTAACGGCGCCACTAGTTATCCAAGTCAGCATTCGACACAAACCTAATAATCTTGAATGAGGAACTTACTGCAGGGTTGAAGAAATAGACAGGGACACCAAGCAGGAAAATCGCTCCAGCAACGGCAGTGAGAATCCCCATCGCGACGGGGTAGCTGTACTTGGTAACCATCGGCACCAAGCCATAGCTGACACCGAACGCGATGATATTCTTCGTACCGACAACCGCCACAAGAGCAGGACCGGGGTTCTTCTCCCACGCCTCGGCAGCGAAAGAAGTAGACAGAATGAGCACGGAGACAAAGGCAACCTGCAACAGGGTCCAGCCCATGTACGGTCCACCCCAGGTGGAACCGCCATCGGCGGTGAATCCATACAGAAGCAGCGAGAGCACGGTCAAAATACCCGGGACAATCAGGAGGATCAGACGGTGCTCCGGGGTGTGGACGCCGTTGGCGCGCTTGGCCATGCGCAGAATGAACCAATCGCCAAATACACCAGCGTATAGCATGCCGCCGAAACCACCGAAGACACCTCCCAGGTTGATCAGACCGACGTTCTTGGCAGCCCAGCCGTAGTTCTGCTGTAGGACGGTGTCGTACGTCAAGGACATACCGACACTGCATCCCAGCACGACGGACGACAAAAGAGTCGCGTACAGAATTCCGGGGGAGCTGAATGCTTCGAGCATGTGGAACCAGGCCATCACGATGGTCTTGACTGGGTTTTTGGACGGCTTGCCACACGGGGCAATCATCTCCATGTAAGACTTCTTGGGGCGGGCCTCGTCTGGGATTTCTTGCTCCTCGGCCTCGAGCGCAACCACGTACTCTTGGGCTTGCTGGCCTGTCAGAACCTGAGTGACGCCAAACTGGTCAGTGACGACGACCTGGCCATTGACCAGCTGTGCGCGGCGCTGGTACCGGGTCTCGAAGCAAGTGAAGATGACGATGAAGAGACCGACACCCACGGCAATCACATAGACCCAGTAGAACCAGCGCCAGCCCAGAGCGGCGGCTTCGTAGGAGGATGCAATGTTGAGGCAGCTGGTCACCACATTCTGGGTGGCCCAGTAAACGCCAAAGACGAGGCCTCGCTGGTGGACAAAGGTCACTTCGGAAAGCATCAGGGGAAGAAGCTGGACAAGACGGTCAGTTTGTATGCCGCTTGTAGCAGGTAAAAAGGAATGTACTGACCGACTCCGTAGCACCAGTTGCCAGCCCTTGGAGACAACGCAGGCCAAGATGCTGCTCAAAGGTCTGTGACACAGCACAACCAATAGTCGCAACAAAAAGGACCACGATTGAACCAATGGCAGTAGGTCGACGACCATACACCAAGCCCAAGGGAAGAATAAGATAATTTCCTGGCCGTATTAGCCATACCACTCACCACGCATCTGGAAGACTATATATCCTCACCAACACCAACAAATAACGAGGGGAACGTTCCCAACCACACGATTTCTGTCGAGCTTTTGCCCCGAGGCATATACAGCTCGAAGAAGACACCCAGGATCGCACCAAGACCGCCAACCACGGAGAGCGACATGATGGAGAACCAGCAGCAGCTGACAATCACACCAGTCTTCTCGAGGAAGGTGAAGTTGAGCGGATCGTTGGGATCGGCACTGGGGACGGGCAACCGCTGAATATCACCGGCCGCATCGACGAGGACCTCTCCTGTCTTGATAGTTTGCGGCACCGCATCCTCCACGAACTCGATCTTGACTTTCTCAGGAGTGGCCATAGTGTTTGCTGGATGAGCGGACCAGGGATGTGAATATCTGGACGCGCAGCGGCTCCGGGGAAGAAGAAGGGAGAGAAGAAGGAGTCCAGGTGCTGGCGAATCCCTGCCTTTTTCAGTGCCAGCTTGAGACTAGAGTTGTCGGCCCCTCCGCTCAGTCCACTGTGATACTGCCATCCATGGCGCGGGGGAGGTCTAGTCCGATCGGGGGTATGGACACCCCTTGGGGAGATGTGCTGGAGCTCATGGGGATTGTCACTGGGGAGAAAGTGACTGTGATGGAGGTGGATCTCCCCCGCTCAGGCCGAGTGTCAAAAGTCAAAAAAGTCCCGAGATGCGGCATGTTTGCGTTCCCCGTGGGGGGTGGATCCCCCACATGCCGACGGCCGATGGGGACTGCTTCTGGCTCGGCGTTGATGGACATTTCAGTACTCGGCTTTTTTAAAAGGCAAAATTTTTCATCCTAAATTCGTACTGGATTCATCCTGAACAGATGGGGTAAAGTAAAAGTAAATATTCGTATGATACATTGCGGATGCATTATTCACCCAACGTCTAACATAATCGTAACATCATCGCAGGTTGCCCAGATCCTCAATCAGAGCACACAGATTCTGCATCATCGGCGGAAGAGGATCATCAGGCAACGGGCGCGGGCAATTCCCTTCAAAGACCTGCCGCGCCACAGCCATCACCGCACGCGGCTTACTCAACTCACAGAAAACTTTGATGGCCGCTTCATCCCCACCACAAGACTGCAACATCATCAACCCAGGTCGGCCGACTCCATGGCCCAGGAACGACTTGGTGACTTGATCCTCGGGTCCATCCAAGATCACCTGCGGAGTGGTCTCGGCCTCACTCGTTGGAGTAGACACCTCCAGACTTTTGGCCCCAGCATGTTGAAGTAAACCATAGACCCACAGGACCAGGGCAGCATGATAGATAGACAAGGCTTCAAATCCGCGGTACTGGTACGCGACCACATTCCGGGCGGCTCGGAGCACTTGGCCAGCATGCCAGATGGCGGACCGCGCTTCTTTAGTTTGGCTCCAGTCTCGGAGACCGGGATAGGCGCGGCGCGCATCCAGCTCGCCCATTTTTCCGACGAACCGTTGAATCGCGTCGATGTCGATGTGGAGGAACATCATGACAAACTCGTTCAATAATGTCGTGACTGGGGTCGCACTGGGGCAGTCGTCCTGTACAGCTCGAAGAGTTGTGTATCTAGAAGATGTTAGTACCGGGATACGTATTCGGTCAATGTAGGGTCGGACACGTACAGATCTTCTTGGCGACTTTGCAGCCATAGCCGAGTTGTCGCGCGAGGTGTAGAGCGAGAATTTTGAGATAGAAGCATCTGCTGACGGAACTCCCATACTTGCAGAGCAAGACCACGAAGAAGGGAAGACCTCGCAATCTCCAGATCCAGGTCCGGGGGCAGTTGACTAAGATAAGATGGATCTGACATCAAGTCACGCAGATTCAACTCGGAGCATGCTGTCATCCGGTACTTAGTTGCCCAGATATCTCTCCAGACCTGAGCTGTGGGAGCAAGCCATAGATCTCTCGCCGAAGGGAACGGCAGCGTCAACTCTGTGTAAGAGATGATAGCGGGCCTGATCATCGTCGTAGCGACTTCCACGTCATGACCGAACAAATGATACACAAGCCTAATTTGGTTAGTAACCTGAATAATATGGGGTTGGGTTCGTATGCATACCTCTTCAACGACTCTTGTCGTACCCAAGCATGCCATGCGCGGTGTAATGATTCATCGTCGTTTCCGAAAGTATATGGGGTGATAGTTGTGTACGTTGACCTGTCAAAAGCCGCACCACGGCGTACCGCCTGACATACTGTAAGCCTTCAAATTTGAAACTGCCAGAATCAATATACTCACGGTACACAGAGGCTGTAAGTAGCTCTCGGCAATTTGCATCTTCCGAGTATAGCCACAGAACACTCCAATATCCAGCCAAATCATTGAAGCTTGTAAGTACTGAAGATCACGGAGCACACTGTTGTCTTCCTCGACCTACATGCCCCATTAGCGCGGTCACAAGGTGATTGGGAAGAGGTCTAGGTCAAGCAACGTACCAGCTGTGCGAGTGAGACCCGAGTAATTTCCTGCAGAATGATTCCAGTCTTGTTGATGGATGGCATACCACAGCACACACAGCCCGCCGCGACCAAAGCCGTTAGCAGCTCCGGACGCAGCTGTTGATACATGGAGTCATAGAACGTGTACGGATGAATCCACGCATCTGTTTCAGTTCGCTTCCCAATGCCAATTTTGATGAGCGTGTCAAGATAGTCTGCAGATGGAAACGTCGTAACCGAGAGTCGGGAACCGCCCGTCCGCAAGACCAGCTTGAGGACATCGTCGCGTGCTTGATGCGACAACCTCCCAGGGATTTTTATCGCATCTAGTCGACGCTGATGAGCAGACGGAATACTATCGCCGTCGCGAAGGGGAAGCCGTCTCTCGTCGCTAAAAGCATGTTGATTTTTCTCCGGAATCCAGAGCCTGTTTTGTGTGTGAGAATAGCTCGGGCCGGGAGAAGGAATGTGAGTACACCCACCACAAAGATCGCCCAAATGCTGCGGCGCGTTGACTTGCTGATTTTTGGTCATCGAGCGGGGGTTGTTGAGGATCCTCGAATCCGAGAAAAGCCATCGGGACATCGAGTACCTTGTCAAGATCTGGTATAAAGTCTGTACCAAAGATATCGGTATCTGAAATTGTAAAATCGGTGTCCTGCATAAAATCAAACACGCGTGGCTGCTGTAGACCATGAGTTGCGTCGTCGGCTTCCAGACCCGGCAGCATGACCTGCTCGAAAAATGCGGGAAATCCATTCAAGGGGGAATACACCTGCGGGTTTCTTTGGGCCATGAGAGGATCCAATGCCATCTCGCCGGTCGGAGCGATATTCGAGTCATACATATCATGTGCATTTCCTGGGAATGAGTCCGATGCTGGCGGCACACTGAGCTCGGATGGTCCCGACTCGGGCGTTGCTGTTAAAGTAGATAGATCTGGTGCCGGCCCTTCTACTTGGGGAGAATATGGTGGTAGAGATATTGAATAGGAGAGGCGCTCGCTTGATCGACGCCCGCCTTTGGATCGTATGATATCTTGAATGAAAAGACCACCAGAGTCACAGAGACTGGATCCGAAAACATCTTCA
>JAXQJV010001113.1:0-10050 GCA_037042255.1 Penicillium sp. PG106-07D
ATATGAGATGGACTTGGTATTTGACAAGTTCTTAATGTCATCATTCAAGTTTAATTGCTGCATGCTTATGATAGATATTTCCTTCTCCCTTCTCTCTCTGATGCTTAGTTGCTTCTTTGAATGCTACCCATTTGATTTTATATCACTAGCCTGAGCGTAATAGATATCGGAACCTATTGTAGAAGTAAATACTCAAGTGGAGATAAGTGATAATCTAGTCCTACGTAGGTACATGTTCGCCAGGTTTAGCAAATGTTATACATAGGAGATTACTAAATTGACCCCCTCTCTTCATATTTTGAACCCCCTTCTTCCTGAAATCCCCTAGTATCCTCTTATTAAGGCTTTACAAAGTCACTTTCAGCGCGCTACGAGGACGAGCCGACGGTACTGTTCTCCTTGACTCAAGGTCCGGATCCGTTGCAGTATATGTTGAGGATCGTCTTGTCCCTCTTTGATGGCTTTCGTGGGCTGTAATCCTTATTCCAACAAATCCAGGTTAGGCGGGATAGGCCTTATCCGCACTTGCCTAATCTATATCTGTGGAATCCACACACGGTGCTTTTTGCGTCAAGTAATTAGACATAATATTGTACTTCTGCTCTTTAGAATTTATTAGTTTTCCGTCAACTCCGACAATATTGCTTATTTGCATGAGTATTACTCATCAGCTCGTTAGGTATCTATCTATATCACAGCTTTTCCTTTATCATTCTAGTTGAGTCTTTCATTGGCCTAGAGCCAGAAGTATCGTTAAACAGAAGCGTTTTATGAGTACTAAGCCTGAAGCTGCCTAACTAAATGTCCTTTGATGCTGAGGATCATCGTAATGTCTTCAGGTTCATCTTGTTCCTGGCCGACTGCGTCACGCAGAGGTCCTTAAAAGCGCTTAGCCTTCCCACTTTCTTTAGTCTTTTTCTAGATCTCTCCTCTCATTCACTGTATCACTATCTATTTCCCAGAAATATCTGACTCCGACCTTATTGTATCCAATGAAATAGCTCAACCCCGAGCTATTGTCAGTCGAACAATATGGAAGGAGTTCACACAACACTCGCCAAGTTGCGCGACAGCTAGACGATAAAATATTCCAAGAGAAAACAACTCCTCTTTCAAAAGGCAGTGGAGAAAAACTTATTTCACCTCATCCGCTGTTTTCTCGAGAATCACGTTCCTATAGACTTTCAGCTAGTTATTAAAGCCACCGCGAACATGTCATATCAAGCTTTAGAGGCATTTCTTTCCCATAGATGGGACATCCATGCACCATTTAAGGATACGCCTGTAGTTCTAGCGTAATTTCATATCATACAGGCACATAATTGGCTTCTAACTGACTTCCTATCATAGATTCTCCTTTCCATAACAGTAACTTGACATAGAGGTTCCTTTCCCATAGAGCAGATCCTAATCGACGATGTAATGAACATACAGATCGCACACCTTTGTCAATCACCTTTAAGGAGGCACCATTAACAACAATCCAGCTCCTTCTTGACCAGATGGATCTCTAAAGCACGCCCAAGTGATGCATTACGCAGCAATACGTAAGCTTGATGATCAGCTAGAAGTTCTTCGGTATCTTCTAGACCCTGGTCATTCAGTAGATGACATCATTTATCAAACCTGCGGTGATGAGTCTTACTTCCATATGTACAGTGGCATAGGTGCGCCCCTGCATTATGCCGCTGGTAAGGGCCGATTGGATTCTGTTAAGCTCTTGGTCCATCATAGGGCTTCGCCTCAAATTAGTGATCCTCTAGGTCAAACTGCTGCTAACTGGGCCCGCAAAAATAGTCCTATTGCTGTGTTTGACTTCCTTCACCCCATGTCCACTGGAAGAGATCCCGAGAGCGATTTTCAGTTCACTGATGCACCCAGGCGCCACGTCAGAACTGCGCCACTAGAGGAGGTTGTCGTGCAAAATGGGTTTCGGCTAGTCTAGCTATACTTAGGTCATGTTCGTTTTCATTGTCTAAACAGCATCAGGGTGGCTCTGTGGGCAATATTTATGGAGGGAAAACTATCCTGGAGAAGTGTCACCAGAGAGATAAGTAGTTATGGGAACTCTGACGTAAGGTTGTGGCTGCAAAGGCTCTCCTGCTGCTTAGGGTTGGCAGTATTCAGGGTTGAAACATGGCGTTAAAAAAATTAAAATTTTAGTTCTAAGTGAAGGCCAGGTCTAACAGAAGATAATAAGGATCTTAGTTCCCCCCACATAAACAAGAAAAGGGACTCAGAAAGTACTAGGTGAGGTAATCCGATAGCTAAAAAGGGAATTGCGCTTTAGAGAGCTATCTCATTATGTTTCTGAATGGTGGCATACTAAGTTATTAGTCTACAGATCCGTACTCACTAGGCGTCTCTGCCGTCTTGCCCCGGTGGACACTTCTAGGTTGACTTACCTATTTTACTGCTTCTACAAGATTTTCTATGCAGTTGTAATGATGGAAAGGCGATAGAGAAAAGCCCTGAACGAACGGCTTTAGGTACTATTCGTCTGCTCTGGGATATAAGGTCATAAAAAATTACGAGGAAATATACATACAAATTCGACAGCCCTCACTCCTCGTCGTGTCCATCCCCCGCATCCTCTCCCTCATCCTCTTCCCCGTCCGAGTCCAAATGTTTCCTCCACTCACCACAGTCCACTTCAATTGCCCTATTCAGGTCTCCAGTCCACTCCACACTCAATCCTTCCCCTCTTAATGACTCTACAACCGACCTCCCTATGGCCTCATTCTCACTCTTAGCTTCGGTAAACGCCCCGAAATAAAGAAAAACTCTCCCAGACGAGACCAGGCCCTCCGTACCCTGCTCATGGAAAAAAACGTATCCCTGCGCATCCTCAGTTCCGTCCCCACCGATTTCGGCAACCCCACAGGTCCTGCAACAGGTATAATTCATACGGGCCAGGATTTTCTGATCGTACGCGAGGGAATCGAATGCACGCTCCAGTTTCTCCGAGACAGTATCTTCGCCTTCAGGCCAAGTGGCTTGTACCCGGAGCTGTGTTTTCCAAAGGGAGTTGACGATTTCCCTTGCTTTTGCTCTTGCGTCTATTGCTGTGATCTCGGAATAGTTGTCTTCAATCAGTTCTGCAATGTCCGTAATGATTTCTCTGAGCCGCCAGAAGCCAGATTTCACTTTCCATTCTGCAACTTCTTTCGCATATGGTAGGGTTTCACCTCCTCCTGTTGAACCCGAGGATGGTGCCGTGGCCATTCTCGATGTGACCGCGTATAACCGTGTGGTTTGTTTTTGTTGGCAGAGCGTGTAGGCGAGTCGGCACTTTCGTAGGTTACGCACGGAGATAAGAGATAATTTCGTGGCCACGTGATCCAAATTGTCGCCGTCTCAAATATGCGGGTTGGGAAGCTATATCCGTTGGGCCACGATACGAGGAGCACGTGTTGTTTTGGACGTGTACAATACATGACCATACAGCGTACTCGAGTGTTTAGTCGTTTCTAATGGCATACTGTATTATTATTACCATCCAACATGGAAGTTGGAAGTCGGAAGGCCCGTTCAAATACGACAATGGCCATATCTGGATTAGTCCATCATGATCGGGGGTTGGAAGACGTCTCGATGGTTCAGACGTGAAAGGCCATAACGGTCGTGACTATATAATTTGAATGTCAACCTACCTTCCAGAATTGACGACCTGTCTATCAATTGTAGATAACACCACTATGTTGGAAGCACTTTGCGACTATCTTGTCAACAGGATGCCTAGTAATAGTAACACATGATTAGTATAAGTTAGAAAGAGCTAAACTAGAAAGCCATATATACATAATCAATCTGCACTATGGGAATCATCCCATCATCGCCCTTTCAACCTTAACACAGCGGAATCCCACCACAGTCTCTACAGGCACACATCACGCGTGGAGCCTGCTGGCCTCTCTTGCCTTTCTCTCTCTTGACTGACACGAAACACAAGCAATTCGTTTGCCTAGGCTAATTCGCTGGTGGAATCTAGCCACGGTCTCCTCGCTTGGCCGCGGCTGTGCTGTCTGGCCTGCAGATTGAATGAGCTCTTGGTAAAGCTTCTCGCGGAAGACTGATTGAGTAGGCAGAGGCTTAGCTTGGGCTGGCTGGCCCTGCTGCGCTTTGGTGATATATTGAATGCGGTATGCATTAACAATATCAACCTCTGGTCGGGGGTTATTTGCTCTGGTTGGCCGAGAGATATGCAGAAAGCGCTTAATTTGCTCGAAGCGCTTCTGTGACATATAGAGGCGAAGTGTATGAATTGGCGCTTGGTGGAGATCTCGGCGCCAGTAGTGGTCTACACGTGGCGAAACGTGGACACCCATGGGCCATATATATCAGAATACCAATAAAGACACTGATATCTGTTGCTGTAGTATCCTTCCAGGCGCAGCTACCGCTAGATATGGTTTGAGTCTCATGGCTCTCGCTTTTATCGGCCTCTCGCTCCTATTTCAGCTGCTGCTGGCATATTTATTTGTTGACTGGCTGATAAATTCGAAGAGATCCTCGCTAAAAAACAGAGAAAAACGGCGCATATGGGCTATCGATATTAAGCCCACCACTAGGTAGCTGCGGCTGCGGCGGCCGTGGGCAAGAGTATGAGATCAACCTGGTCAAGGGCTCAATTCACGTATCCAGGCCCTCTTGAGAGGTAGTCCCGCGATAACTTCATCAAGTTTACGTTTCGGTGCCATAGCGAATCAGCGACAGGCAGTAGGTAGGTAGGTGGTAGATATCCTTCGCGGGACGGACGGAGGGATAAACATGACTGTCTTCCCTAAGAATAATTTCTAGACCCTAGTTACAACCTCCAGTATAAGTAGGCCATTATCGCTAAAGGCTAGTATACACAGACTGCTCGGCAAAAAGGCTATCGAGCGATATGGGGACTTGCGACAATGCCACCCGTACCACCGCGTGTATCGAATTTTCTGTCGTATCTATGACGGGCTAGAGCCACTAAGCCCCATGTGTTATGGCCCTACATCTCTTTGACGGAACAACAATGACACCGCCGTTCACAGAAAGGAATTATCCGGTTTTGCCACCGAAATGGGACCAAATCTTCTTTTTCTTCAAGCTGTTTTGAAAAATCATGTTGGCCAAGTATAAGTAAATCAATCCTGCTTCGGCCCTTCGCAGTATTATCCAGTACATGTCGACGAGTCTGGATATGCTTGAGGATTCGTTCAAACGAATAGGCTGCAACTACCTGGCAAGGTTCCCAAGCAAATGTTACAGTTCCACTATTACCAGTGGTATCAGATAGTAGATACTGCGTACATACGCCTAGTGTAAAATTGTTCTTTTGTGTCTCCAGCGAAGGTCACCAGGTAGCATACCCGCAGGAGACCAAGGCCAAAAAGTGGGAGGGCGGTAGTGTGGTTTCTGAGACATTTGCCATGCTTGCATTCATTGTGAGGGGTCATGGTAAATGAGTATTGTTTGACTGGCCAAAGGGAATCGATTTGAGTCTGAATCACAATGTTTTGAGTCATGAAAGAATTAGGCGCCCAGCCGCTTAGCGAATGAGAAGGCTGATAGGCACCCGTCCAATCCCCGCTCCGGGTATCTGGCATCAGCTCCTAAGAAAGCTTCTTGAGCTTTAATCTGGATCTTTATGGTGCATTCAAGCATAATCTTGTGTCTTCTAGCATATTCAGGTAGATTCTAGCATCTTCTTGTGTCGTCTCGCATTTTTCATACTCTTTTACTGGCGACTAGATAAACATGTGTGTCGTGAGTCATAGATACAAAAAAAACTATCTATTCACATGATTCTCGGCAGCGACAACCTTTCCCTACACATCTATTTCAGCTGCTGATAGCTTCTTGCCTCATAACCAACCAAAATGCCTTTCAAAGTCCTCGTCTACGCCCACCGGAAGCCGGGTGTTACCCCAGAAGATTTCAAGAATCACTACGAAGCACACATTGATCTCTTCAAGCGTCTCACCGGCGATGATTTCCCCCTCTCGCATAGGCGTATCTACATCGCCCGTAGTTCCGTCGAAACTACTGTAGATGGCGCCTCCGCTCTCAACGCGACAACTCCGGCAACCGTGATTGTCGGTCAACAATCCGACTACGAATATGACTGCCTAGCTGAGCTTACATTCTCTGATCAGGCGGGCTGGGAAGCTTGCGTGGCCAAAGTCCAATCCCCAGAGATCGCGGCTCAGATTGCAGCAGACGAAGACAAGTTTTATGACCGCTCTAAGACGGGCGTTCTCGTTATTGGGGATGTCACAGAGACCACCAAAGAAGATTCTGCATGATATCACTCTTGTGGCCTAGGACGTTTGCAGAGAAGTTATATCCTTCTTGCGATTTGTCCTTGTGATAGCCGGTGAGATCCTTAGGTCGTTATGTGGCCTTATTGGATGCTTGTGCTGTCAAACACACTATCTTCCTACTGTATCTTCAACAGATCCTCCCCTCTCAGGCCTACCTAGGCCTTCGTGGCTCGTATTAGCTTGCTTCGGATGCAACATCCATCTTCTCTAAGTTTTGTATTTCCTTCTTCCGAATCTCTCAGATTTGATTCATGGTATCCCTTTATGTCAAGTCATGCTTTTCTATCCATCAATTTAAATCCCTCCTTTCTGTGTGTAATTCTGGATCAATTGCTTCCATGTCAGATTATCCGAGTCCGGGCCTTGAGTCGCTGTCCCTAATCTACTTTGAACACTTATATCTCAGAACTAGATCAGGTTCGTGCTTAAATAAATCGCGCCAACTGGGATGCTGGAGATATATAATTTCCTATCGAAATGCAGGTGACCTTGGATGCCTGGCCATACCTCAAGAAGGTTCATTCTTCCCCGTAATTGCTCTCTACACGCATGGTCTCCGTGACTTCTGTATGCATCTCCCACAGGAGACCTCAGTTATGGTTTTGAAGCTCCTAGGTGGGTCCAAGATAGACTGAAAACTCCCCCCGGCCGAGTTCATTAACAAGCGACCGTAAGCCAGGACTTTCCCATTAGCGGGCTTCCATGGAATGCCGCACATGGATGTGCATGTTGGTAGAACCTGGCCGAAAGTAATATTGTGGTTTGCATTTCTCCGATCTTCGCTTCCGTTGACCCAAGGCTCTCCTCCATTCAACCTGAAAAGGATGCAAATAAGAGTGTCTGGGTGGCAAGGTGGGTGTTTTGTTGTCTTTCCCCCCGCCCCCGCCCCACTTGTGGAGTGCATCCCTTGTCCTTGTCGGAGCGCAGTTCTGCGGGAGGCTGAGGTGGGGCATCACTTTCGCTTGGTGCCTAATGCCACGAGCAACGTTAACTTATTTAAGGGTCCAAAGAGCCAGGAACAGAGCATCTTTCTCTCAAAATTGAAATAATTACGTCATTATGGAACTCCTCAAGATCAAAGTCAATGGGGAGTCGAGCATCTCTCGCCTAGCTGAACAGGGTGTTCTTCGACTCACCGTGACTTCCGAAGGCCCTGTACTAGCGACTGTGTCCAAGGAGGTCGTTTCAAGATCCAACGAACTCAGTGAGCTCTTCAAGACACTGTCTCCCAAGTCCGATGATGGCACTGCCACCGACGATGCGGCGGTAACGCAATTCGCCTCGACTTTTCTTCGCACGAGGAGCTACACGCCTCGCGACAAGAACAACATGCCATTGGCCAAGGTGTATCAGGCGTCCATGACACTGCGGATTGTATTCCGCGATATCAACAAGCTGAGCCAGGTGGTGGGCCAGCTTGTGACCTACTCTAATGTCGAAATCAATTCGATCGACTGGAGCTTGAGCGATGCTACTCAGAGCGCCCTATGCTCGCAAATGCGCAGAGAGGCTGTTCGCGACGCAGTCGACAAAGCCAACGATTATGCCGGAGAAGTTGGAAGGGAAGTGTATCCAGTGGAGATCATGGACACCGGAACAACTGCTGTCGCACAGCATGCACAGGGAGCTCTTTTTTCTGGCACACCTCTATTTGGCGCTGCGACGAGGGGAGGTGGTGGGCATTTTGGTTATGGTAGCAGTGCTCCCAACAACCCCCCAGAGCTTTCCGAGACACTCGATCTCAGTCCTCCAGACGTTCAAGTTACGGTCTCGGTGAGCGTTGATTTCCAGTCTGTCCCAGGAAATTGATGCAATTTACCTGCTTGCTATTCCTTTCGTGTAATTAATTGTCAAGCACACCACGACATGTACCTAGACTTGCATTCATGAGTCCTATGCCAATGTACTGTGTGGGGGTCGTTAGTCGCGTAAACCTCTAGCTTGTTCTGTATCGCGACAAGATCGGTATCAGGTCGAAGAGATGTCCATAAGAGAATTAAATTTTTCCTATCTAGATTATATTTATTACCAAAACTCGTGAGGTTGTTTGGCGGTAAATCCCACAGCCTCTGTGCCGCGGTTGGGCTGAGCATTGGGCTATGGTCGCGTCCGCTATCGATAATCATGCTGTCGCAGGCTCGCTGCTCCTGCTCCTAAGGAACTACATAGGGATGGCCTCGCGTCCATGCCACCACTTTCAAAGCAGTGGCGGTAATTAAGATCATCATCGAATGACTGTCGTAAAAGTTGTAGCCTTGTCCAGCCTTTTTATTGATTGTGAACCTTTAACTCACGTGACGGCGATAAGCTTTTTGGGGCCATCCGTCATCAGGGAGTCTAATTTGTTTTCGCGTCTTGCTAACGAAAAGCCATCAAGGCAACCAGAGGGTGAAACCCACCTCTCCTGCTCTGATCCTATCGCTTCTGCTATCTGCATCGCCGGTTGAATTTTACACGTTGCGACTCCAGCTGGCCTCGAGCCCTCCCTCTAATGACATAAGATCACCAGCTTGAATCGCTTCTCCACAATGGGGAAACTCCACTACAAGACGATGAGGGCGTATCTTCCCCGGGTACGGTTCCTTACTCTGCATTATGCCTACTTCATTGGGCTGTCTTTTATTACATCTGCCATCTTCTGGGGCACCTCTTCCCCGGCCCAGAGCGTGCGCTACATCGACTCCTTATACTTGACTGTGAGCGCTATGACCCTCGCAGGCATGAACACAGTAAACCTGTCTACACTGAACACATTTCAACAACTTCTGTTGTTCTTTCTCATCATGTCTGGATCTGCGGTAAGACCAGAAATAAGTCTCTATGATTCGTCGTGGTGAAACTCATGCAATACAGATTTGGGTGTCAATTGCCGTCGTGCTGGTTCGCAAACATGCTTTTGAACGAAGATTCGGGGAGATTGTCAAAGCTGAACGCCTCCAAAGGAAAGCTGAGAGTCAGATTGGTTTCCGCCGTGCATTTACGAGGTCGCACTCTTTTTCCCGACAGCCTACTACGCCCCAGGAACGTACTTGGATGCCAGGGCTTCTACCCATCTTACGGTCACCGACTTGGGGAGCACCAGTCGACCGTAACGGTACTTGCAAACCCACCGGTTCTGAGAAAATTGATTTGGGATCAGAATCTAGGTCGGACCATAGTGATGTTCGACCGGGCGATGTGCAGCCCAATCAGGGTATTTCGGAAGGTAGAGATGATGCAGGGCCTGTGGCCCCTGACGAAGAAATGCCCAATGGTGGCCTGTCCAAAGAGCACAGCAACACGGACAACGACGCCCATATTACATTTGCTTCCGGCGCACGGGATTACGCTGACGAGCAATCTAACCAACCACGTCGACGCATGCTCTCCCCATACACCAATGTGCTCAATCGCTCCACCACACTGGGCGAATTGGAGCAGGGATCCGCAGAGCGCTCTGATGGAGATGATCGTCATTTGAATATCCTCCACAAATTGCGCCGAAATTCTACATTCCACAATCTTACTGAAGCAGAGAGACTGAAGCTCGGTGGTGCGGAGTATCGGGCAGTCTGCTTCCTGGCCGTCATTGTCCCGCTCTATTTTTTCCTTTGGCAATTACTTGGCGGGTTAGGCGTAGGAGCCTATCTTGCGAGAAACAAAGCAGCAGTGACCGAGTCCAACGGCCTGAACCCTTGGTTTGTCATCCCAGCCCCTGCTTTCTGAATACGTCAAAAAGGCTTTTGGCCGTATATACCCGTCATGATCC
>JAXQJV010001114.1:0-10049 GCA_037042255.1 Penicillium sp. PG106-07D
GATCTGAAGCTGCGGGCGCGACGCTGATTGCTGGGAAGTTATTCCAGCACTCGCAGGGCCAAGGCCTGGGGATTCGCATGACGGACCCCACCCGCCGGGCCACAGCCACTGAGCGATGCGGGTGCAGATTCCCCGCGAGATCGCACGCGGCTGACCCGTCGTTAGGCCCCTCGCAGTTCTGAACTGGGGTGGGGATGATCTGGGTTGGGGGTTGACTTTGTTCTGGATCCGAGCTGGTGACTGGCGATCAAAGGAAGCGTCTTGAGTCTGCGCGGGACTCCTGCGAGAGGACGAGAGAGGTCCTCAGTCAGTGCTGAAGCTTCAGAGCCACACTGTCGACGATGTTACGCTCACGTACCCTGGAGTTGGGCTCGTCATGGTTCAGGCAGGATCTCAAGGTGATGCCGCGACACCGGCGATGTTGGGACCATGAGGAATAAGGTGAGATGTAGGAGGATGGAGGAGTAGAAGCTGGAGAAAGAGAAAAAAGATCAGGGGACGCGAGCAGACCGGAGTTTAGATCGCATTTGACCCCGAAAGCGCAAGCAAAGCGTATTGCTTTTGGGGTTGTCCAAAAGTCCAGTCCACACGCCAACACACTGCATCCACAAAGGGCTCTCAGACCCCCCACAACGAGGGCCAGCCAATCCTTAACTTGTACGCTGGACAGTGTGTGTTGTTCGTTTGCCCACTTTCCCATCCCGTCATCGCTCCAGCCCGACACCCATTTTTGGCAGGCTAGACAGTAGGCAGTAGGCAGGACTGTACCCAGGTAGTTAGTCGAGGGCACTGGCCCTGGACCTGTGCTCACTGCTGGGGCTCCGCAGATCATCCGACTCCTCCACCAGATGATCACGTCTCGCTAACCAGTTGCCGTCGCCCCGGAACTCGATTCCTCGGAAAATGTATACTGCGCAGGAATCGAATCATATGTATGTACTGCGCGTCATGGCCACTTCAATCATGCCGAGGGACTCACGGGAGGCGAATAGCCCCAAAATGTCAAAAGAGAGAGAGAGAGGACAGGGGAGTTATGGAAGGTGCCTAGGTCAAAAACATATCCGCTATGTCACCACGCCTTCCAGGTTGTTGACCTTCCAAGTTCGTCAGATGATATTCTCCCACTTCTGCAGGTTCGACGATGAATCGACTTACCGATGCCATCCGTGCCGATCATCGTGACTTACAGGCATACTATGATCGCCTTGTAAATAGCGATGACCCCGACGAGCAGACCCGCTTCCAGAACCAGTTGACTTGGGGCCTGGCCCGGCATGTCGTGGGCGAGGAGCTCGTGCTGTTCCCCGCCCTGGATAAATATTTGGGCCCTGGGGAGGCAACTCAAGAGCGGAGTCAGAATAAAATCGTAAGTGGTCTTTGCATTTGATTGCATCTGGAACTTCAACGCTCTGTCTTGGTATCCGGCCTGGACGTATTTGCGGCCAGCATCGATCATCAGGACCATCCTGATCTCTACTACCCCGACTACATCTGGATCAAAATTTAAACTGACCTTTCTCACATCAGATTAAAGAAAAACTTCAAGTCTTCCAGGATCTCAAAGCCTCCGATCCCCGCTTCATTCCCACACTGACGATCCTCATGGATGATCTGGCCTCCCACGCCCAAGACGAAGAAACCAAATACCTCGTCAAGCTGGAAGGCGCCGTCACGGCCGAGGAAAGTAAACGTCTTGCCAAGTCGTTTGGCCGTACCAAGTGGTTCGCACCGACTCGAGCTCACCCCGATCTTCCTGATCCTCCTTACCAGACCGTTGTGGGGTTGATGGCGGCGCCGATGGATTATTTGCAGGATCTATTTCGCAAATGGCCGGATCCTGAAGATCTTCAGCAGCTAGAGTAGACCATGTAGGTTGACAGTGTACAAAAATGAAACGAGAGTTGAAAATTATTGCAGTGATGGATTTTGTCTCGCGATGAGATCAAATTGACGGAGGACTACGATCTTCCGCCGCCGCCTCTACATACAAATTTACCGATTTCCCGTAATCTACACTGTTTGATCCGAGCTGACTCGAGTCGAACCGGCTTATATCTCTTGATACTACTGCTTGGCTTGCTCACACCGACACGATATGTTCGATCCATACAACAACATTGCGCACACAATAAAAGAGCGTTTGGAACAGAATGGTTACATCTCTGAATTAGAGTTTGAGGCTCAAAACTATACAAGTGCAATGTTTGCGACAAGCCGTTCATCCGAGGCCACGATCTCAAGCGCCATCTGAAGACCCACACTAGCAAGAAGCCGTTCGCCTGCCGCCGTGGCGCTAGATTTGCTCGCCACGATGCGCTCACTGCTCACCGTCAGCGCGACATGTGCGTCGGCAGCTACAATGGTCACACCCAGAAAACCACTCGCCGTGGTCGTCCGCCTAAGAATGACCGGCCCGATATCGACACCACCAGACCAAGTCCACTGGTACCTGGTTGCGTGACTCAGGGATACCTGGATACACATTAGAGAGATCAGTACTAAGATTGGGCAGATATCTATAAGGTGGACTAGACCTACGCAATCAACAGCGTGAGGACCAACCCTCGTTTTGACAACGCCGTCGAATACCTTTCTCTAGCCGACAGTGTTCAGGGACTACACTATAGAAGCGCCGTGATAAGCTGTACCTGAATGTGGTTCAGCTGCTTTCGAAGGCCGTTTCCCTATGACCTTTTTGCCCGATTGTGGCCTCTCTGCATCGTAGTCCAAACCGGTGCGGAGTGGCACTCCGATGTATCAATCTATAGTAAGATAGATGTAATCATTTTCCAGTGGCAAGACACACCTTTGACAGTGTGCCATATTACTTGGCAGCCAATCACCGCCTAAGGGTAAAAACTTTAGACCGTGCTGCACAGTGCATGGAATAGAATCCGGCGTTGTGGATCAAGTAAATTAGAGTCAATTCTTATTCCAACAGCCTCGAGAATCCGTGGGGGGATATTTAGAAGTCTAACGGTGTCTACGTCGTGCGTCAAAGCGCCACCAGACCACAAGAGACCATAGGTTTCCCTTGATCCGGACTGGCCAACCATTAGCTCTATCCTACGGTACTGCCCATCGCTTAGAATGAACAACCGCTTCCATGTCAAACTCGCCATCGGTGGCTATCAAGAGACAGCAAAGGCCCCGAGTATAAATAATTTATACTCCCATGCCGGTGTCGCATCCCGCGCGACTGTCTTCCGGCAACTCATCATCGCATCACCTCAAGTCCATTCACCAGCTAGTGCAAGACTTGCGATCCTTGGGCACTTCGGAGATTTGAGCCGCTATTATCCCGTCGTCATGAAGACACCTCTTGTGACGGAAGTGGAAATTATCTACGACCGCGAGAGCGAGTCGCCTCTTCCTGTGAGTGTCATTAATTTGACGTTTGCGAAGGTAGGGAAGAGTGCTCGTAATGAGGCCGAGGCTCCGATACTAGGGGATGGTCTCGACCTTGAAGATCCCATGGTCTCGGACTACGCTGGTACGGGGGGTGAACTCGGTGAGTGTTGGAAATGCTCGAAGTTCTACGGCTGGTTCTAGCGAGGCTGAGCTAACGTTGTTTGATAGCGCAGGATGAGAAAGCTGCGATGGATCCATCGAATATTTTGAATGGAGAGGATCGGTTACGCTATCAGAAGCCTTTGTTCTCAGAGAAATGGCCCGGAAGGTAATTTCCCGAATAGGTGAGGATGATGTATCGATCGATATTCGGGATGGTCTCGGGCTACGTCTTTTAAGATGACATATGGAGATAATGCCCTTTGCATAATAGGTATACGTACATAATGAAAACGATTGGAAAGCCGGGAATGCGTGAAGTGAGCCGAATCGCTGCATTTCCACGCAGCCTCGCCAGTTTTGAATCAATGGCGCATCATCATAGTAGAGGCTTGGGTGCATATCTGGTGAGTACAGAGATCGCTCAAGTAGAGACAGACTATCTCGTGAACCAAGTCTTCATGACTGATCAAGGTACAATCGAGTCTCGAGGGTCTCTCGTCAGTTGTATGTTGAGTTGCCAAGACCGCCTCCCCTGCGGGAGTTCTTCCGCGTGCCTGACTCGCTTTGTTTGGTCTTCAGCCTCTTTTGTCGTATCTTCCAATCACCACCCCCGGCACCACCCCACCCTTCACCGACTCGGCTGCTTGCGAAACGCCTAGGCTCCATCCAGCTAGCCAGCGTGTCTTTGACATTCGATCTCAGCCACTCCGCTGCCTGCAACATGACTCGCCGAATGTGTGAGAGCGATCAAGCGCCATCTCCAGATCAACGGCTCGGTCGCACCACGCAACCACGACACGGCAAGAATGAGGAATGTGAGATGAGGTCATGCTTCCTCTACAGTAACAACCAACCAGTATTATTCCTACCGGGGCATTGAAAATGATTCAGAGACATCTCTCAAAGGCACGACCGTCGTGTCGGACACTACTTCTCTTTTAACGCCGAGGGCTAGACCAGGGCGGGAGGGGGTCTTCTGTTTCGCCGGTTGTTTGACGTGCCTCTGTGCTAAGCAAGTCGTGTTTCAAGATGACCCCGAGTCCACTACGTAGCCGCCATGCCCAGAGCCACTCACCGCGCGTCCTGTCATTGCCGTCGTGATCGCTGGTATCCACCCACAGCAAAGAATGGTTGATCGTGCATACAGGTGGATTCTGCTGCCCCTGGTCGAGACTGCCGAACGATGCTCGTTGGCCCATCCAAGGCCACTTTCGACAGGAACTGCGCCGTCACATACAATGCCATCCTCAAGGGGTTGCTGGGATGCGACCTCGTTCTGGCCAATAGGTGATGGCATGAAGGCAAGTGCCTGAAAGAAAAAAGGTCCTGGAAGTGGAGTGCTGCCTCCTGGAGGCAGACAAGCGAAGAGAACTATGGAAGAAATCCCAAACACTCGAAGGCTCTAAATACCGGGCATGGTGCTGCCTCGCGCCCTCCTCCTCCTCCACGCGCGCATCGCACATTCCTTTCTTCATTCTTTTCGTTGACGATCTGGGATTGTCTGCCTTTCATTCAAGCTCTTTTTTTGACTCGAGCTTTCACTGCCTTTTATTTCCATATCCCTTCCCTCGCTTCCTTTCGCTCTTTCCCTCTTTCTGCTATCGTGCCGCTCGATAGCGTGTGTATCGAGCAAGCATTTGGCCTGGTCATTTGCATATTCTTTGACTTTACATCTATTCACAATCTCGACAGGAATTATGCTTTCCTCGTCTCTTTCCCTCAGCGCTGGTTCGCTGTTACTCGCTTTGCTCGCATCTCCTGTCGCTGCAACTTCTGAAAGCTACCAGCTGGTGGAGAACTGGCATGGCGAGAGCTTCTTGGACTATTTCAACTTCCACACCGGTTCCGACCCTACGAATGGCTTCGTCACATATCTCGACAAAAGCAGCGCAGAGAGCGCAGGTCTCGTAAAAGTCAACGACGGTGGCAGTGTTTATATCGGCGTCGACCACACAACATCACTATCTCCGAGTGGGAAGGGCCGTGACTCTGTGCGCATTGGCAGCAAGAAGTATTACGACCACTCGCTGGTGATCGCCGACATTGCGCATATGCCTGGAAGTATTTGTGGTAGCTGGCCTGCCTTCTGGTCGGTGGGCAAGAACTGGCCCGCAGACGGCGAGATTGATATCATCGAAGGCGTCAACCTGCAGGACCACAACGAGATTGTCATGCACACTGCAGGCACTTGCAGCATCACGGACACTGGTATGACCGGTGCTGTCAATGCCACTGGGTGTGGTGAGGATCTGGGCACCGTCGGCTGTGTTATCGAGGGTCAGCAAGGCAGTTATGGTACTTCATTCAACAAACAGGGAGGCGGTATTTATGCTATGCAGTGGACAGAGCAGTTCGTCAAGATCTGGTTCTTCCCTCGTGCTTCCATCCCGACTTCCATCACCCAGGGCGCCCCCGATGTGTCCCAATTCGGTACTCCCATGGCGCTCGTTCAGGACGGCTGTGATGTCGCCACCAGCTTCAAGGCTCAGTCATTCGTGTTTGACGTTACCTTCTGTGGTGACTGGGCTGGCGGTGTTTATGGCAAGTCCGGATGCCCCATGTCTGGCTCAGATTCCTCTCAGAGCTGCATCAACTACGTCGCCAAGAACCCTGCTGCATTCCAGGAGACATACTGGGAGATCAACTCTGTCAAGATTTACCAGACTGGTGTGGCCGCTGATACTGTTGTCTCTGCCTCGCACTCTTCAAGCGCCACCCACGCCTCTGCTACCCAGGCTGCGACTGAAGCTTCTGCGACTTACGCCACTCACGCCACTCAGGCTGCCCCTGAAACCACTACCCATACCTCCGCCGATGCCAGCGTCACTGCCGGCACTGTTGGGGAGCTGGGTGGTGATGTCTCCCCCACCGCCGATCGCACTGTCCAGAGTGCTGCTACCCGATATGTCACCGAGTTTGTTACTTCCACCACCACCCTGTGCCCTATTGCTGAGGCATCCGCTTCGTCTGCGGCGGCTGCGGCAACTCATGCTTCTGCTTCATCGGTCCTGAGTGCGAACGCAGTCAACGCTCCCGCAGCCACAGAATCAGCCACCTCTCAGGCTTCGGCTGCAACGAACTCTGCCAAGGATGTCCAAACTCAGCCCACAGCTGTGGCCACCACGGTTTCTCGCCCAACTCCTTCCTCCCCCGCTGCTTTCACCCCCACTGCTGCCGCCTCCAGCTCGCGGGTTGTGAGCTCTGTCTCGTCTAGCCATCCAACAGGCGCTGATGCTGCCTCGAGCAGTGCAGCCCAGAGCGTGGCCTCATCGGACCGCCCGTTGCCAACCATCATCCCCGCTCCTGGGGTCAGCATCGGGTCAGTCGGCTCTCTGCCTTCTCCCAATGCCTCGAACTCCAAGCCCGCCATCGCTACGGCGACCGGTGCCTTGACAGCCTCGGCCAGCACTTTTCAGGGAAGTACCACCAGTGCTGTTGCCCCTGTCTTCACCGGAGCCGCCGGAAAGGCATCTGTCAAATTCTCGACAATAATCGCAGCATTCGTCGTGGCCTTGATGGCGTGAATTTTGCTTGGTGTTTCATAGTCTTTTTTTTCTTATCTCAGAACGGGAGTGACAAAGGAGAATAGCACTTGGTTGCTCTCGTCGCCATGTACAATAGGCCTTTTCTTACGTCCATAGATGCCGTGCAACTTGTGGATTCTTATTAGATTATCAAATGATTGTTTACAGCGTTTGCGGGCGAATTTTCTAGATACTCACAGAATGAAGAATGAATCCATGAATTGATATCAAGCTTGAGAACAACCTATGAGCGCTGATAAATCTACACCGACAGGCTATCGACCAACAGCTAAACCATATACGGCACTACCGCTACTAACTGAGGGCAGGTAGCTTCTTGCACGCAGGCCACCGCTCGTTCTATTAACGGAAGCATTGCGTTCCACATAAATACGTTGGATGGAATGAAGATCGGGTATGAGTGCGTTGGTGACATCCAAAAGACTGTGGCGCTGTCTCACTCGGCCTCTGCTGCATTCTAAGACATACTGAGTTAGGGACTTAGAGATCATCTAGAACTCGGTATCTCCGTCTGCGAATGATCGTCGAAAAGGGGCCTGTTGGAGGGGGATTCTGTACTTGGCACTTTCCTCCCCGTTTGACACGAATATCAACTACCGACCACTTCTTCTTCGTCCTCACCCAATTGACACGCTGACTAGGCGAGATTGAGGGTCTAAGTCAACATTTTCCTGTATCCAAAGTCAACTCAGCGATGTTTGGTGTTCTTTCTCGCCCTCGAATCGACAAACAGGGGGCCGCGACAAAAGTACCGCCCAGATCCCATATCTACATCCTTCCCTACCTTTGGGCAGTCGTTTCCTGGAACTCAGTCAAAAGGGGGGTTCTAATGGGACGAAGTTAGCGATCTGAGGAATCGGAAGGTAAGAAATATCGTCTATCCCAGTCCAACGATCGCTGGAAACCGTGTGTACCGTGTACTGTGTAGGGCTTACGAGTGGAACTGATTCTTCACAGATCGCTCCGTCCGTTTACCGGGAGGAATGTGACCGTTCGATCGTGTTCCAGCATGCCGATGGACGATCATTCCAGCCTTATTTCTTTGTCTGACTTGGACGGTAGAGCATTCTTGCATCGCGGAAACGCTGCTGGATCGTTCCCAATGCGCCTCGGGGAGGAATCGCGGTGATAGCCTCGATAGGAATATAATTCAGAGAGTGTATTGTGGCACCGACCTTCTAGAAAGCCTGTTGAGCCCATGGGTGAGACATTCCACGTCTAAGAGACGACTTATCGCGGAAACGCAACCAGTGAGGCATGGATAGGTGCCCGTCAAGGTGCCTTATTCTTCAATCTGCAGGTCGAAGGGTTTGCTGGTTGCAAGGGTTCCTGTTCGTGGCGTGTCTGAGACAGATACCTAGGTCTGCTATCCTTGATGAAAAAAAAATTGAGATGATATGAGTATGTCATATTTTGGGTATTAAAACAAAGCACGATCTCAATGCTCAGCTAACACTGAAACCAGCAAACACGCAGCCAATAAAGCCCAAATTAACTTATGATATGCCAGTGCTAAAAGCCTGCGCTGTCTTTTTCTCCTGTTGTATCCAACTGCTGCAAGACCCGTCGCCACGAGCGCGCTGCCCGTGCGGCATGCTCACTCGGCACCGACGGCCTGGGGTCGCCAGTCGTTCGGGAGAAGACCTCCATACTGACCCATCCGGTATAGCCCAACTGATTGAGACAAGCATCTGCCACCTCACAAATAGGCAAATACCCCCCTAGTTCCTCCTCACACGGAAACAGGCGAGCATTCCGCGACCATGAGAGTAACTTGGGCATACCCGGTACCTGGAGGAACGGTGTCTGCGGGTCAACTCGCTCTCCATCAGCCAGCTGGACCATCATGAGCCGGTCCGGATCGACCTCCTGCACGAGTCGTTGCAGTGATATCTGCAAGTCTTCGTCTGCGTGGGCTGGGAGTCGACCCGTCGTACCCGTCGGGTCGGCCCATAGCCGCGCTGCAATGTTGAACGTGTCCAGGCAGATGCCCAGATTCGGCCGGTTTGCCCTTCGAACGATGTCCCAGCTGTCCTCCCAGGTATTGATGTATGTACCCCAGGCCAAGGCCTCGTAGGCGATGCGGATGGGGAATGCCACGTCTGCGGCTTGGCCTAGATCGGCTACTAGTCTGTCTCGGTCGCCAGTAGTCTGAGACGGGTCAAGGAAGGAAGACGGAATGAGGATGAATAGATCGTCGCCGAGGATCTTGGATAGCTCCACCCAATGCTTCAGCTCATCGATGCGCTGGGCATGTAGGTCTGGGTCCAGTAGGCCTTCGTAGTGCCGAAAGGGCTGCAGAGCTAAAACTTTGAGGCCCCAGTTCGTGCATAGATCGCGGATGGCGTGCGCCGCGTCGATCTCATAGTCCCGTTCGGTACGGGCCGCCGTTTCGTCATCGGTATGACGGCTCAGGGACTTGGCGAACTGTGCGAGATCATCGTGGAAGAGTTCTAGACCTCGTTGGCCGTTTCGTGCAGCGGCCTCGATCTTTGCAGGCAGTGAGTGTAGATGGCTCGCCCCTAAGCTGACTGTGGCGATGGCGGGCATCCATCGTTCGTCAGGCTCGGCCGGCGGTGTTGGCAGCGAGTGCATTTGCATCTACCGGCGCTAAAGACGGGTTGCGAGTCGCGACGAGCGAATGGCGTGGGAGAGAACGGGGCGGGGTTTGGGTGCTTAAAATTTGAAGCGGAGCCTGTTAGAACTATACAAAGTTCTGCCGTACCTGGTGAAGTTGGTTTCTCCTCCCCTGACTCCTTCCCATAGATATATGCTGCAAACACCGCCCTGGACGCGCGTGTTCTCGCTTGAGCTGCTTCCGTGTCGATCGGGAGTACTCAGGGGTGAGCCGATCAGATACGTCCAATAAAGTGGGCCGGAATCCAGTCATCGGCCAAATCCGTATCTTTCGTGGGCTTAATTCCACTCGCTCGATGTGATGTGCGATGCGCTGAAAGTTTACTTGGCTTTCAATAGATTTCTATTAATCAG
>JAXQJV010001116.1:0-10044 GCA_037042255.1 Penicillium sp. PG106-07D
CTTCATACTTTAGTTGGTAAATATTTGGAGTTGAAATCAAAAGCATAGATAAAGGGTGTAATACTGGTATTCTTTTCCATGCGACTGTACAGCTGCTCTGCAGCAGCGGCATCGCCTGCTCGAATGAATGCAGAGCACAGGCTGTTCAGGACGACGGTATCGACAAGATCGCCGGCCTTGACGAATTTCTGGAAATTTTCTGTGATGCCGTCCAGATCTTTTCGCACACCAGCAGAATAGATCTTGGCAACCAGTCCAAAGCGGGTGAAGTCCAACTTGCGTCTTTTCATCTCCTGCTCTAGCCGGTCGGCAACAGTGAATTGACTGGCCTTGATGGCAGTATCATATAGGATATTGAAAACCACGTCGTCGGCTTCAATTCCCGCCACATGCTCCATCTGCTGCCAGACACCGATGGCGCGCACAAGGTCTCGCTTCAGCACCCTGCCGCTCCCACTTCCTCGACTAGCAAAATGCACAGCCGAAGTCCACAACGAACGAGACATGCTCTTTTCCGAAGCAATCATGTCTTGTACCAAGGCAAGGTAACGCCGAGCATCGGCCCATCGTCGATTGGGGGCTTTGGCAAATACCCGCAAGAGCTGTCCACGAACTTTCCGAGGTAGTTTTGCAATCCCCGGTGTCGGAATGTCCCGATAAAGTCGAAATAGATATGAAGTGGAAGGTGATTTCTCGTGGTATAATACGTGGATCAGCTTCGCAACTGAGAGCCTGTGCGAATCAACCTCATCATCAGGCAACACCTTCGCCTCTCTTTTCGGCTGCACTCGGTCTTTCGGAAAGACAACATCCATTGGCTCCGTCCACTCATATTCGTCTCCCAAAATCCGTCGATAGAGGTTGGAATTCATGCGATGCATCTTTTGGTCGTACGAAAGCCCACTTTCACCCTCGCGAGGCGAGAACAGCTCCGAGTCGCCCGATATCGCGATTGGGGACAAATCCTTTGTATGACCAGCCGTCTTTTCAGGGTCTATTATTGAGTCGAGCATCTGCGACCAATTGTGTTGATGTGATGCTCCGCCCACCGCTTCCCTGGAACTGGACCGAGTAACACCGTCACTCCCCCTTTGTTGTTTCGAATGTGTAGATTTTGTATATTCATGTGCCTGAGAGTGCTCCTCCGCTGGGAGAAGAGCAGCACTCAGCCATGACCGCGCTCGCGACGGTTGCATTGCTGATCCCATGTACTCCCAACGTTTGCTGGTAGATAGTTGTCCATGTCCGGCACGAGTGACCCCTTTCCCGCGGAACCGCTGAAATTGCGTCTCTGATAGCCTCAACGACATTGTGGACAAGCTTCGGTGTCGTGGTGTATGTTCATTGCAGAAACCTGCTAGGACCAGCGAGCCGACAAAAATGTCTGCTATTGACGCGACGGAGGGTCGAAGGCGGCGGGTAGAGAAGCGGCGAACGGGGGCATGGTAGGTAGATGGTTTCGGATGAGACATCGACGGTCGAAAGAGAAGTAGCTCGTCCAAGGCCTGCTTGGGGGGATCGCGCAGGCTCGGCGAGCTGGGGGACCTATTGGGAGGAGGCATGAGAGAGCAGACATCGTGGCATTGGCTTAGCCATGCATGTCCAAAGGAGAGATAGTCCGATCACAAGAGGCAGCCGGTACTGCTTCTCGGACCAGGAAGCAGACGGCGGAGTAGATGGAAAGGAGAAGAGACAGAAGAGACTCGATAGTAGTTGTGAGCTTTGGGCTGTTTTTCTGAAGGCCGGACTTTCTGGCTTTGCAGCGGGACCCGCCGTGACCAATCGGAGTCGCCCTTGGCCAATCCCATCTTTTTCGCTCCCGCAGCATCGCAACACCCTCGACCTTCACGTCTTCCACGTCTTGGTCGCTCTACCCTCCTTCAGTTCGAGTGAATCTCGTCTCATTGACCGCGGGACCTCGTTCTCTCGAATATTTGACCTCTCGCGACTCACGGTAGACGACAGTCCCTCAACTGAGTTCTCCCGCTGCCATGGGCAAAATCAACCTCACCGCGCTCCGAGTGCGCAAGACTGCCCTCAACCAATTCGCCAGTGGAAAGATTAACAAGCTCCCCCAGTGGGTTGATGTTGTCGGCGAGATTCCTCCCTCCGAGACTCTCATCCGTCACCAACCTCCTCAGCACCAGCTGGTCCGACAACGGATGAAGACTGTTGCGGGATCGTCGAAGCCGCAGGTCGTCTTCGAGGTCCAGGAGAAGCGCCGAAAGTCAAAGAAGCCCAGCCGGCTGTTCCAGCCGCTGGAACTGAAGTACGAGGAGGATGAGCTACGACAAGACTTCTTCCGGGATCATCCTTGGGAGCTGGCTCGGCCTCGCGTGCTCCTTGAGAGCACCGGCAAGGACCACGAAAACTACGACTGGAGCCGGATAAAGCAGCCCGGAAAGCGACTGGATGGTGAAAGGTATTGTTTCCTCCTTTCAATTGGGTTCTTGCCGATACGCCGCATCCCTTTCATGGCAACGTTTGAGTTCTTCGCTCACGTTTATCTCTCTTCTCACTAGTGTCGTCCAACGCCAGCTTTGGCTCCTGAACAATGTGCCCGACATGACCAAGAGTAACGCATATGATATCGCCCGTCGAGAATTCTACCGCCTGCGACTGCAGGAAGACATTGAGCGACGGGTTGCTGCCGAGGAGGCCGAGGCCACGGGTGCCAACTTTGGTCCGTCATACCTCGAGATTGGTATGGACCTGGAGAACCAGCAGTACGAGAAGTGGAAGGCCTGGGCTCGGACAGAGGCTCAATTATTCGATCAACGGACAGCAGCGCTTTCCGGGGCACCCGAGATCGCGCTTGAGCAGCAGAGCCAAAAGGAGGAGACCTTTACCGAGGTGCCAGAAGCCGTGACTGTCTGAAGAAAGACGTGGTTGTGTTTGACTTGAGCCATTACCCTGGTTCGGTCTATTGGGAAGTGGGCTGTTACGAAGCCCTACTTCCCAACTTGATGGATATGTATATTATTTGAGTAGTTCTGTTGGACACTGTATTCCCATAGCCCTTTGTTTACAAACAGAGACATCACTTTTTGATTTTTGTTGTCTTTTGCAAAGAGGCTCCCCTCCTTCTACGAGATTGTAACCATCTCTTCAGTTGCGACCAGCGGGATACAGGCAACAGATCTACCTGCGACAAACACAACTTGAACATCTTCATCCCAGTAGTATCCCGGCAAACAATCGTGTTTGGATTATTAGGGCTCACGTAAATTTCAGATTGGCAATGGCATTGCGATTGCATCGAGTTCAAAGAAGTAATTTCGAGATTGGCCCCCAGGTTCAGGCCGTTAGGTGGGCCCGGCCAACGCTGCTGACACGCCCACAAAACGTTGATCGCCCAGCGTTGTTAGGCCGTTAGGTCTCGCCCAATCACAGTAATTCCAGACTTTCCAACTTCCTCGCAGTTGCAGACTCGACTGAATGCTGGTCTGCGCCGATTGTCTTCTGTCATATCCCTGCATCCGCACTGCTCCAAAGACGCATCCCGCAGGGCGATCTGATCGACCTCCTTGATTCCCGCGATAACAACATTGTTGGTCCGGCGTGGCTGACCTCCCGCCACGAACTTCAGCCCAAGCTTCGTTGCGCAACTCCTGCGCTCCAGGCTCATCTGAACGACCTTGCCTTGTATTGAACCACCTCGGCCTCTTAGCGTTCCGGCCACAATCTCGCAACTCCCCCGGCTGGTGCGTTCGTGCTGTCTACCGCCGTTTGCACACGACCGATTCCTTGACAAACGTATCTCACGACCGAACAACTGCCACCTTTTCGCAACTGCTTCTTCGTCGACGATGTCCTGTCCATACCCGCATGAGGGCTTGTTTCGGTAGTGGCTGTATCTCTGAAGATACTCTGTGATCCATTGCGCATCCGCAAATTGACGGCGTGCCCGCCTGCATCATCCTCGTTGCATAGTAGCTATGCTATCCGCCATGGCCCGACCCGAAGACACAGTGCGAGGGGTACGCAGTTACCGAGGTGAGACGGAAGAGGACGAAGGGGATAAAAGCTCGACCGACTCCCTGGTTCCCCCTCCATTGTCATACAACGAGGGTTCGCCGCGCACAGAGGAAGATGGATCGAGACCGGGTACCGCAATGAGCGACCATCCTAGCAGCGGTAGCAAACAATCATCTAATCAGAAGCTGCTGTCGCCGGAGGAAACGATAGACCTTGCTCGTCGCGCGGTGGAGAGTGGAATCCAAGATACCAAACGGTCGTTGGCTGGAAGCGAGGCTGTGACTGATGTAGTGAAGCCGAAGCTCACAATCGATCTGGGCCATTCTCATATTGTCAGGATACCAGAGCCTGTCGTGGACATCATCAAGGATGAGGTAGAGAGGTACGTTCTTCCCTTGTTGCTTTAGGGACTCTTTCCCAGTGACACCTGTAACTCGTGGTCAGTCAACTAAGCTGGATATTCTCAAATGGTTCAGGCTGTCCTTGTCGAATAATCACCTGTTTCATATCCCCTACCGTTTCGCGGAATGCTCTCATCTTCGATACCTCAATATCCGAGCGAACAATTTCCGTGAATTCCCGAAAGGAGTATGTGTGAATGAAATCCCAGACTGTGGACATTGATGCTGATGCCCTCAAGGTCTATAAACTACCTTTGCTGGAGATCCTTGATCTCAGTCGAAACAAGATCAATGCACTTCCAGATGAGATCAGCAAATTGAGATCGTTGCGGGTTTTGTCGGTTATGCAAAATCGATTGGATGATCTCCCAGTCGGGCTGTCTGATATGAACAAGCTTCAGATCCTCAAAATAGCAGGCAATCCTCTCCGCTATCCTCTGCGGCGCGTGCTGGAGGCATCAGAGGCTGAAATAGGGCCTCATATGACGGACAACGAAAAGGAAGTCGCTGTCACTGCAGAGTTGAAAAGATTTCTCAAAACTCGACAGCAAGCGACCACGCCCGAGGCAGAGAGCAGCGGCGATACAAGGTGAGTTGATATATCTTTTATCGCGACGCACATGAGACTAAACAACTCTCCGCCTTCAGCGATATCGCGGTTGATACGCCCAAACCTGTCCCAGTTAAACGCAAACTGAGCAGTCGATTCCCCGTCATCCCAAGCACCAGTGATGGCTCAGCACCTTCGTCTCGATCTCCCTCCATCTCACGCCCACCCCCAATCCCAGCCAAATCACACTTCAGAATGGCGTCTGGTCAACAGCCAGCCGGATATCATATGCCTGGTCTCCAGCGACCCGGCGCAACCCCCCACTCTGTCAACGAGCGCAACCGAAGCAATAGCGAGGGCATCATCCAGGCATCCTTTTCCGCTCGCAACAAGCGCATGGGACTCATCACCCGCAAGAATACCGATCTCGGGACTCTTGATGAGACTCGGGCATATCGGAACAGTCACCTGCGTGGCCTTAGCCACGGGTCCGTGCTCCGAGCGCATCCAACAGCACCAGCTCCTGCGAGCGGCAGTAGCTCCTCAAGTCCGAGTAGCCCACAAGAACGCCGCCGCGTACGTGACGGCTGGGTGAACCGGATGTCGAGTCTCCCAGAGCACAAGGGAGAACGTGGATCTGATGACCCCATCATTGAGAGCGCCAAGGGCATTCTTTTTGCGCTCTTCCAGATCCACTCTCATATTTCTACCTTGATCAACGTGATCAAACGTGACGACACACGACGACACAGTCTTGAGCTTGTGTTTTACAATGCGTCAACCCACATTGATCGGCTTAATGAAGCTCTAATCCACGCCGAAACCTCACTCCCTGACAGCCCTGACGCCGAACGGGTACTCACAGAGACCGTTAAGCGTGAATGCGAGACGTGCATTGTGGCTTACACCCACGTTGGCACTCAACTACGGAATAATGTCGCTACCATTGTCGCAAATGGTGACTCTCGGTATGTGCGCTCGCTCATGCTGACGATCTATGGTAGCCTGGTGGAACTACGGAATGCCTGCGCTTGCCTCAATGTCCCGATGTACCAGTCTCAACAAGCCACACCGGCCCCGAAGCCCGCCATCGCAGAACCTATTCAGGGTCCTCCTGCAGACCGGTTCCAGCGATCTATTGTTACCCCGACTCGAGACACAGCTCCCTCGATGCGGCGATTGAGGAGCGACACCACCATCCGTCACCCCCAGATGGCAATGGGTTCCGTATCATTGAATCCCAGCTCAGCGGCGGGATCACCCAGCTACACTACTCCATCCTTCAATTACGCACGCAGTCGATCGAGCAGTCGGTCCAACCTCATCAATACCTCGGTGCCCTCCTCCTTGGCGACGCCTCGTTCTGGAGAGGCCTTCCCTCCAATTCCTACATCAAGTGGTGCGCCTCGAATCAATCCATTGACTGGTTTAGACGAGAACGAGGAGGAACGGATTTTCGAAAAGATTTTCCACCAACTCACTGCCGCATACAGCTCCGCTCTCCAGGCTCTCCCACTCGTTCGACGTCAATTCGTTCGATGCCTGGAAGTGGCAGAACAATCGCGCGAGTCGAAGGGAATCCAAATTTTCTGGAATAATCTCATCCGCCGCTGCCGCTTCTGTCTGGAAGTGTCTGAGGCACTGGGCATGCGCCTTTCTAACATGAAGGTGAAAGAGCCCGATGGCGGACTTCGCAACCAGCGCGAGTTCTGGCAGTTGTGCAAGACATTCATGCAATCTTTCGTCGATCTCGTGACCGACATGCGAGAAGTGCGGAGCATGCAACTCCTCCCAGGAGACATTGTCGTCATCCTACGCCCAGTCCAGAAAGCCAGTCGGGAAGCGGGTCGCATGATCGAAGCGTCTCCTTGGTCATACCTCGCAGACATTGCCCCAACCAACATGCCGAGCAACTTGTATGGGCCACCATTGCAAGCACCTCCTCAACTGCACTCGCAACATCAAACTTCAGTGTCAACCTCGGCCATCGGGTCCCACTCAAATGCATTCCAGCTGGCTGCCAGCATGTCTCCGCAGTCAGTTACAGTCCCTGCCACTCCGCTAAGCGCTGCGCTGGGTCCTGCCGCGCAGGCCACTGTGCCTTCGACCCCGGCAAGTGCATACAGCGACAAATTCTTCGAGGGCGACGTTTTCCAGCGAGCGGACTCGCTTTTGTCGATGCCGAACCAGGCACCCTTCTTCTCTCGCCGGTGAGCAGGCTTGTGCACTATGAGAGTGATGCGTCTCGGCCCTGAGATGTCAATTGTTAAATTTACTTGTCTGATCTGTACCCAATGTACCACTTAGCCCAGTGTCATGATTAAATGAAGCGAATGTCTTTTTGATTTGAATTTACCTGTTAAGTGTAGTGTATTCACCTAATTTCGCGCTGTGGGACGAGCAATGCGTGAGTAGAAACACGTTGTTGCTTTAGCTCTGTCTTTGGAAAGATTTTCTTGAAAACCGATGCGCCTGAGACGGCATTCTGAACCTCTACTCAAGGAGCATCCATATGGACTCCTAAGGTTCTATGTAGGTAGCCTAAATATTATTAGCCTTTAGTGTAGGTACTTTCCAAGTTTACCCCTCTGCCTAGAGATCAATTTTACCATAAATGCACTCAAAGGTGACACCGAGGCGATTTTTGTGAATGGATTGACATTTCGAGGGGGCTTGATCTCGTACGTGTGGCTGGAAATCTCAAAGTTAGGGATGGGTTGATTATGGAGGTTGATACAGGCCTAATCAATTACTGTACGAAGCTGGATTGTTAAGTATAAGACTACTGAGATTAATATGAACAAATCAAGCGCTACTCATATAAAGGTTGGAGGAACTAGCCGGGGCCACAGATGTGGTGATTTGCGTGGAAGCTTGAGCTTCTCTTGATATGGGGTTTATCGTAATGTTGCGAATAGTGATGATGGTCTGCTTTCAGCATTCAGTCTGTTCAGACATTTCAGATAAAGTGAAAGATCCGCTCTTTGTCATATCACGGATGAGGACAAGCTTTGAAGGCGAGAGTTTTGGAGCTATGCCGACTGTACCAAGGACGGTAAGCAGGAAGCTGCCCGTTGTGCAGAAGTTGCTAAGACCGACCATAGAATTGCAATCTATGGCCCGTCCAGGTGATGCCGCTGCTATATCTCGTTTACTAGCAAGCCTGTGTCGCTGGATTTATCGTCAAAGCCGATCCCTGACTAGTGCATTAGTATACTGATGATGATATGTCTGGTCAGTAAGGCGAGTCGAAAACGCGTACCTATGGAAGAGAGCGCCGGAGATACCCCATTTGTCCGAAGAAGACGGTTAGGTCCCGCGCCTCCGTCGGTAGCTTTTACAAGACCTAGCCAACTGTCATTGAGGCTGGTTGTGTATCCTCGCATACCCTACGTCAAAAAAAGGGCAAGGACTGTGTAACTTCACTCGTGGAGGTCACGGAGGCTAAATTTAAGGTAATCCACCTAGACCCCCGGAGATATTAGTTGTATTCAGGCAGAAATATGGCGACTATTTTGAACCTATCAAGTTTGCATCCCCAGCGCCATCTAATGCGGGGTCGTTATTAACCAACGAAGTATCAAAAGAAAGTGGCATGGAATGGGACTCTTACCTAAATCTACAGTCCTTGGATCTTACCCCTATAGCAGAACGCACGCAAATGACATGCGGCTAGGAAGGAGCGCCGTTGACTACGAAATTTGACTCTTAAGTCAAAAGAATCAAGTTCGTTAAACGAGAAATCCAAGGTCGTGACAGAGACTGACAAACGTAGCTACTTGCATTTACTTTCGCCTCGATAGGGAGGAAGGGTATTACGGGAACGACGATATATATCGTGCCGTGTACCTCCTTGAACGAACTGTTGAAAAGTTTGTCCGAGGAGTTTGCGAAAAGACCTCGATTGACAATACGCGCGTGACGGAGATATTATTCTTGATGCTGAGGGGATCATAAACAGGACGAATGATGAGGTTTTACGGAGAATGCTCAACGAATAACTCCTGCATATTGAGTTTGTGCCTGTCTATGCGGGTTCCATAAGTACTTCTAGTTCTATTGCTGATTTGAGAATGCGGGTATATCTTAAGTTCTTGAGAAATAGTTCATCCTGTGCTCTCTCATTGGAATCTAGCAGCGGACTACAACGGAATAAAGCTGCCTTCGTAATTACCTCCTCTTGTCTACTCTCTGTTGAGTGTGCTCTGTTCTGACGGTTCGAAGTAGTCGCCCGATTTATACTTTATAGAGGTGCCGCCGACACTGTAAGAAGGCCAAAGTCAGAGCTGGTCACACGCCGCTACGTGGTCTAGCTCTAAAGCATATCAACAGTAATTGAGCATATCAAAAGTAATTTGGCGTAGGTTGTGCCTGGTATGAATAGGAAACTCTC
Organism: Penicillium sp. PG106-07D; assembly: GCA_037042255.1. Lineage (NCBI taxonomy): Eukaryota > Fungi > Ascomycota > Eurotiomycetes > Eurotiales > Aspergillaceae > Penicillium > Penicillium sp. PG106-07D. Next base: position 9,323 of record JAXQJV010001116.1, read on the forward strand.
GAGGGTGAATATATTTCAGGTCATATTCTCGAAAAGAGATGAAAGAACCGAAGATGAAGAGCATATGCCCAATGTGTGGGGCTCCAAAAAAACCGAACTTCCGCGTTGGCACAAAGGTATAGCACGGGTTGGCCACGAATACTTCGGTGGGAACATTTGGCCCAATCATTTCTTAACACTTCAAGTTCAGGGAATTGCGGCACGGTTATACCAGCCTAAGCCTCTTGCAACAATCGCTTCTGCCTTGCAAGCTTCCTCCGAAGGTAACCCGTGTAGCAGATTAATATCATAAACCCAAGTGACACGTAAAAGGTCATCGAGAGAAATCTTCTATCACAAACTTTGTCATCGTTCCAAAAATTGCATGTGATAAGCGAGCCAAAGAGCAAGATGAGGACCGCTAGAAGAGTTCTAGCATTATTAGCTCGATAGTCTGTACATGGAAGCTGCACACGTATTTCTCACTTGAAAAAGTGTCTAACAAATGGTACGACGAAAAATCTGACAATGAGATTGTCAGGATAGGCGTTCGCGATCTCAGCAAGGCGATTTGGAAACACGCTATCGCCTAGCTCTCTGCGAGTGGATGTTGACTTAGGGTCTTGGAGACTAGCTTTTTCCATGTCGATCAATAAGAAAAGTAGGTAGACTTAAATGATGGACCCGACACCCCCGTGTAATGGAATAATGAGAAGGGGGGAAGAGAATAAAAGATTGAAAGC